>JARJDW010021739.1:0-81826 GCA_030264715.1 Adinopsis sp. GC000173
ACCCTTCCTGTTCTGTCACATTACACTTGTGGAAATCAATGTCAAAATGCTTTTTACCTTCATTGCATTTACATGTACTTGATGTATTAGGGACTTACAATCAACTAACGCCGAGCGTCTTACATCACATTTTGTGAAAATCGCTTTATTATCTCCAAATTGTTCGTGAATCTCAGCAAGGGCCTTGTGTCCCTTTTCCTCGTTCACGTCCGCAATTGAAATACCCTTGGCGCCAGCTTTCAGTAACGCTTTACCACAGGCTAAACCAATTCCACCTGCACCGCCTGTTATGAGTGCAATAGCTCCCTGAGTTTTAAATTTTGTTGGAGGTGGTGTATCAGTCTGTAAAAGCAGAGCAATGTGAGGATCAGGTAGGTTAGATGTAATGCCATCTTGTCTCTTTGCGTTCGGATACTAACNTTCCACCTGCACCGCCTGTTATGAGTGCAGTAGCTCCCTGAGTTTTAAATTTTGTTGGAGGTGGTGTATCAGTCTGTAAAAGCAGAGCAATGTGAGGATCAGGTAGGTTAGATGTAATGTCATCTTCTCTTTGCGTTAGGATACTAACTGTACAAAAATTTCCACGGAGATTCCTTGTCAAATTGAGTGATTTCGTTAATAAGTTCTTGGTAGAGTGCACAAACATTCTTCGTTTAAGTTAATTGAAGTGCTTTTGAGTTTCGATACTTGAATTTTTTTGATTGATCTTTGATGATCATTTTCGTTGTATGCCATCAGTCTCCATAGAAACATGGAATGTAATGTTTTTATTATTAGATTTAGAAGCTTGCGATTATTGCCAGCCGTATCTATCCGATTCAGCTTGTTCGTCGTAACACATGCAACGATGCAAACATTTTGTATATTACTAATATATATTATATTATAGATGTAGCTAATTACATTAATTATGCCGTTTTGTATGTTATATGAACTCTAAGAATCAAGACTATTGTTATGTTCACCTTAACGGCGATGTTTGCGATACGTTTTTTTGCCGTGGAACGTTAACTCCTACTCGGCCAAAAAATAATCATCCATGTTTTTAGTTTTATCACAAATTTGTTGGTGAAACGTGTAAAATTATAACTACCGATGTTTTGGTGATACCGAGGAAAGATAAGGCTCGGTACTTATAACAGATGATAAAAATCTAGAAATTTCACGTCTCACAAGTGTTTTATCGTAATTGCATTATAACATGGCTCACCAAGTAATGGCAAACAATAGTTATTTATGTATCAAGGCAATAAGTTGGTACTTTAATGAGTATGAAGATGTGAGGCATTAAGTACCCTTAATGCCAAGGTGCATATTAGATTTTTTCGGATATCGATATTTATAATTTTTATTTACTAGCTTTCCATGATTTTAAAGGTTAGGTGACATCTTGTGTCTATTGCATGTACTGTCATGTAAAGACGGTAATGCGTCTACCGACAATAATAATTCAACCAATAGAATGTTCAATAGAATATATTGACGAATCAGAACTATCACGTGATAATTTTTGAATGCCTAGGCATTAAAGTAGCCCTTTAATGACTTATTTGAGTCATTAAATTTATATATTATATGCCGATTTCCGAAAAACATTATTTATGTACTCCATTCGTGTATAACTTAAAATCCTTTTTTCTAATTAATCAAAATTTTAACACACTAAAATAGGACGCATTATAAAATAAAATTTAGTTTAATATTTTGCATTCTATCATTACAAAAAGTTTGTTGTCATTATCATTGTCGTTACGTCAATGTAATAATTTGTTTCATTAAGTTGCGATATTTACTTAACATAGAAAAATCCAGTTTGTTTTCTTCTTTATATGCCAACAATTTTAATTCCAATTTAAAGCTATGTTTAAATTAAAATAATATAAAAAAGTTAATAAACATTATTTATGCACTTCGTGTATAACATAAAATCCTTTCTTCTAATTAATCAAAATTTTAACACAATAAAATAGGACGCAGTGTAAAATAAAATTTAGTTTAATATGCTGCATTCTAGCGTTACAAAAAGTTTGTTTAATGAAGTTGTCCTAGAGCGAAATTTACACATCGAAAACAAGTATTTTATTTACATTTCGTTTTAAAGCGCGCTAACACACGTGATTATGATTATTATTAACGAAATATATAATCTATGCGTACTCTGTGTACTTTAAGTAAAAAAGTAAATATTTTTAGTTGTAATTTAGAAAAGCTTAAGCTTTGTGCAAAATATCACACACACGACAAGGGCAACGTAAATAAATGATTTTTATCGAATTTCTCGAATTGAAATTGATTAAAATCGTTGTATAATTATGTTTGGCGATTTGTTTGTAAATTACGTAAAATTAAATAAAATAAACTTGTTTTGAAAAGTTGGTGGACCTTTGTTTAAATGTTATTTAGGAAACTAAAATTTGCGAGTAGTTTTACTCTTGTGGGTTTCACTATTTTTTAAGTTAAACGAGCTAAACGAAAACTTTTGAATGTATTTGGAAAATGTGTATAATCACTCATTGCATAATGTGCCAGCTAATGAGATTTCGCTAAAATTACAAAAATATTATTACGGTTTTAAATCATTTTATCATAATTTGATATTAGTTTGCATACATGAAAATGAATTAGATGATAAATTGAATTTTGCTGACTAAAACTATACAGAGGATTAAATAAGCACTCTTATTTATTAATAAAATTACAATTAGCATTTACTTGCTATGTGGATAATTTAGTTTTGTTGGAAAACTATCACTTGAGTAAAGAGTATTATGCAAATTACTAGTTTTGTAGATGTGCAAAAGGGAGTCACTCGATTTCATAGAAATATTCATACTTGTTACGTTGTTGGAATTTAAATTTCATGCTTCAGATGGACGAAAAGGCGCTAAAAATGACAAGAATAATTTTACGCTAGAAATGTATTTATCGCGTTTTATTACATTTACATAAATATTATTTAAGCACTACTTTCCGAGATTTTTCATAATATACAAACTCTCTGATTTTTTTATATAACGTATATATATTTTTTTTTCAGTTGTTGTTGTGTTTCTAAGTGCTTGTTAATCGTACGCCACAAAACACAATTTCGGACGGAACTCTCGTGCTAGGAAATCGTAAAAAGCTCACAACCCACTAGTATTTTGTTTAATTAATTTCAAACTTACATGTAATTTATGAAAGTGGCTTTTTAATTACTGAAAAAATGATCGGATTTATGCATTTTGCCAACAACTTTACACACATAAAACCCTAAACTAACATTACACAATTTAATAATCAAAGCTACCACAAATTATTTCGAAAAACTGGCGCAAAATTCAATTTCAAGTTTTTTATATTACATTATATTGTACATTTTACGGCCAAACTTCTATATTGTCTAGTTTACTTGCAATTGTATTAATTGAGTGCGGTACGAAATGAACGTCATAATTATGAAAATGAACTTATTACACATGTTAAATATGTTCATTAATGTTAATTCCAATTATCGAGTTTATCAATGATTAGCTGTTGACTATTTTATAATGGCAATCGAACATTATTTATTGGAAAGATTTTTAATCCAGAATTGAAACTAATCTACTACGAATAAGAACGATAAATTTTCCAAATTGTGCTTAACCTTGCATTTTGTTAAGTGCTAATTTTTAAAACGATTTATTCTGCAGTAAGTGTAGTAAATTATAAAGAAAATGTTAATCATTGAAAGTTTCGAGCATAAACTGTAAGAATTGGTTATAATAAGTTGCACCCTTTTGCACTTTGCTTTTGAATTATTCGCTCTCCTTATAACTGCAGCTGTGAACTTAAACTAAGCAACATTCTAAAATTTTCTAAATAACTCATTCTGCTTACCCAGAAACTACATTTTGCGGTTTATAATTTAAACCCAAATTAATGAGACTTTTAGGTGAAATTATATCATTTAATTATGAACTGTTAAACAGCAAATTATTAACATAAATTACCAATAAATGATTTTCGACTTTGCTAATTTTAATCATAAATTAATTGAAAATAGTTGCTGGATATAGCACCAAATACAATAATTAATTATATGATTATGTGACGAGCAAAAATCTCATAAAATTAGCGGCGATATGTGTTTGTTTTTGCATTAACACTGTTTTCCCAATTTCACGTTTTTCGCAAATATCAAATTTATTTTTCGACATGTGATTGTTACTTCTAAACCAGATTCCAATTATTATTGATGTATATGCATATATTTTGATTGAAAACCATAACAATATTGAAATTGTGCATGCATAGAACTAGATTAAAAATGTGGATTTGAAAATTAAGGTTGTGCCACTGGGTTGATATTCGATTTTGTGGTTTAAAAATGTCAGTTCTATTTGTTTTTATTTTGTATTAGTTTGCATCTGAACGAGAAATTGTTTGATTTTCTATTGGATTAAATAAATAAAACAATTTCCACCGCATATTTTTGCATTAACGGTTTAATGATTTAATTCGCTGAAATTGTCTCGTTAGCTGCATTTATTAATTAATTGGATTTAATAACAAACCGAATATTTTATAGTAGAATAAAAAGTTGTGTGTGGCATTAATTTTAGTTTTAAATTGCTAACGCGTTACTTACTTACAATACTGTCGTTAGAGGATCTATATAAAAAAAACTATTGTGTAATTGTATGCAGAAACTTTAATAATTAAGGTTAGTTTCCTTTGAAATTAATGCAAACTCTTTGAGTTTTATTTAATTATTCTGTTAGAGGAGTAGACGCTTTAATATTTCATCAAAAATATTTATCGAAACTTTTAGTTTACTAATTATACTAGAGAAAATAAACGATTCGAAGTAAAATAAAAATAACTTGAAATACTTTTAAACGTTATTTAGAGATGTTTAAATATTTATTATAAGTCGACTCTTGCAGTGCATCAAAGGTTGAAAACTTTTGCAATTTTAGTGGCCGATAAAGAAATTCTAAGAGTAAATAAATAAACATAAAACTACTTTATCATTAATGATCAACTCATCTATTTTTTATTAGAAAAGTTGGCAATCAAACTGGAAATCTACAAAGTTGACATGTTTGAAAAATATATAATTTTTTTTTCGGTCCAGATTGATGGCTTTTAGATGCAACCTTTTGTTGTCTCAAATATCATTTACTTTTCTTTGCTTTATATTTATATAGAAAAGCAACAAAAATCAAACGTGTATAAATAAACAATAGAAAAAGCACAAAGGATAGATTAAATAAATTACAATCTATCATTTTATATTAGATATTATGTGGATTATTGAAACAAGTAACTTCTAATCTCTAAAGTGTTCGCAAATCTCTATCTCTGCATATTCGAATAGTTTTGGCTTAAACTTCAACATCGCATGATGTATTAAATCCAAGCTAGATATCTTAGAAAACAATATATTAAATTTTTTTTATATGAAAAACTTTTCAAACATGTTTTAGAAAGCAGCACGAGGGGGCAAAAAATAACATATTGAAAAAGCGAAAAAGCGTTTTATTACTGGATTTTTTTAATCATACTTTTATATCGAGATGAAAATTATTTGAATTGTGAGAAATAAGCAATTTTCTAGAAGCAGTTTCAAAACATATTTTTCATTAAACGATAAAAATTTTCTAAGTCGCCATCGAACTAAAAACTTTCCATTTGCGAAATGATAGTTTGATGAAGCTGCTACTGCGTTTCCTCGATTCTCAAACAAAATATTATGTTTTTATTATCCGCGTCAAAACTTTCACAGTTTAAATTAAATGTGAATTTTTTTAACTCAAATATCTTAATTACAATTTAAATAAATGTACACGGCTGTCGATAAAATTTATTTCATTCTAAAATAGCAGAATCTTAAAATTATTTATTTAAAAAGTGAATTATCGCTTAACATCAATTAGCGAGTGTTTGGCATCATTTTTCATAGATTAATTACAATCTTATTAGATTAAAAATGTGATCGTTCACACAAAGACGAGGCGCATCTTCATTTTATTTCTTAATTAATTAACTGATTTATTTTATAGAATTTAGGAAATTGTTTTTGTGTAGGCAAGGCAGTGTTTTAATAAAAACTAATTGCTCATTTTCTACTCAAGAAGATTGTGACTGACGGATATTAAACTGGATTGTTAACAATAATGTTAATCGCTACCACAACATTATTCCGTTAAACATAAACGATATTAAACAATGTGTCAGTATAAATACTTGCGATTTTTATTTATGAGTAAAAAGGTTTATTGTTACAAATTAAAGAGATTCATTTATTTAATTTGACAGAAATGGTGTTGAGATATAGCTGAGTTGACAGTTATTGATGCATTTTCTAATAGTTTTGCTTGTAATTTCCGTCACGCTTTGATACATTTTTATAATCTATCGACAATATTCCTCACGCGTGTATCAATTTTTATGTAACTTTTAAGGTAAATGCAACAACCTTGCAAAAAATTCAATTTATATCACATAATGCGTAATTTTTTTTGCGCTTGCAATTTGCAAATTATAATACAAACTATAATTAAATTTCTATTTTGTTTTTAAAGCATGAATGCAAACTTTTTCCATCAAAATCAAAATACATTAATTACACTTTTTAATGCATTATTTTTTGCGTTATAAATTTTATAAATAAGTTTTTTTATATTTAAAATTGTTGAGGTTTTTTGCAACGATAAAATAATAATAAAATCGGTTATCATCAACCATCCTTGAACTCAAAACAATGTTTATCAAGAGGTCTTAAAGACTAAATACTCTAGACTCCAGTAACTTCTAAAATTTGTCGGCAAATACTGATAACAACACTTAATTTTCTGAACCATTGATTACGTACAAGTACCCATATACGTTCAATTAAATTGCGCAATTTTGCGTGACATCTGCATTGCAAAACATTTCACTTCGAAATTATCCAACAAACAAGAGCTTATCATAAATTAGCAATCTCTAATTACACCCACTAGAAAAAGCATCAAAGCTACACTTTCTTATTTATTTTCTACAGAAGATTATTATACATAAATATTAATTAGTTAATATAATAATAAAATAAATTAATTGATTTTAGTCAATACTATATGCCCTACTATCATGAGGAATAATTTAAATTTAAATTATGAGTAACTGGTTAATTGAGACGTAAATGACGCTAAAGATTAGAAACGTTATTCAGCAATGTGTGATAAGATAAACACTAAGTCAACCTTAATTGGGTTCGACATCTTTTACTGACAGCGGATTTTTCACAGACGTCCGTATAATGGACAAGATTGTCCTAGTTTGTGATCTTTCATCCTCTTGTACACATAAAACAAACTACAACTTTCGACGTTGATTATTTATCATAAAATCTTTTCTTCTCACTGATGTTTCCAATAAGAGCAAAACATTGTTAATTTGGAAATGCGTTTGTTTCTTTTAATTTGGACCAAATTCAATTCACAGCTCACAACATTTTATCTGATCGATGAAGGCGACGTTTTGCTTTATTAACGCTAATGAAACTTTGTTGTTAATAATATTACGAATACGTTATTATTTGCCATTTACATTGATTGCATGAACACGTATCTCAATAATTAATATTTTACAATTGCTGATAAGATATTTGATATTTTAAAATTGCTAGTTGAGAAAAGTGAAAACTCTTGTATTCAATATCATATTTTAAAAAGTGTTAAAATTATGGGTAAATTATTACACATTATTACCATGACATTTGCATAATATAAGGAAAGCATTTTAGTTTGAAAATATCGCCAGTATTCATTCGTGTATTGATAAGATTGCGATTAAGATTAAATTGACATAAAATTTGTTATATTCTTATCAGCGTGGACATGATAATTCGAAAGTGTATTTAAAAAATGCTATGGAATGTACATAATGCAAGATTAAAACCATTAATGTTATGGACTTTCCTTTCAGTCTAAAATGTAACGCGTAAGCTCACATTGTTTCATTAATCATACAAACGTCATAAAAATCTAGAACACGTCACTATTTCCAACAGAAGTAATTCTCAAAAAAATACGGCTGCTATTGTTCGAAATTAATATAAGTTATTAAATAATAGATAAATTTTAGTCAGTCAGCTGCTATTTTCGTACGTGTTGGCGTAAGAAAACGTCTATTAATTACGTATTTATTATAGCATTTTCAAATATTTATAATTTGAAATCTACACTTTTAGATGTAACTTATTAATAATACATATTATACGTACGTATATAATACATAGAATCGTTTTTGTATCTGATATAAAATAATTCGTATTTAATTCGAATTAAATATTCACACAACTTACCGAACTACGAACAAGTGTTGAAACGTTTTTTAGGTTTCTATTATTATAATTAGGCAACAAGCGTGAAATAAATTTGTTGTACACTTGAAAGGTAGATAAAGTTTATTAAACGGGGCTGTTATCATTTTATATTAAATACGATTAAATTACATATGTAGAAAATTTGAACACAAACTTTGCATAATGAAAACAATATTAAATTATTCACGAGTAACTATTATTATTGTTAAATTTAATATGTTTATATTTATTAAGTAAATTACTAGAAAGTTATTTTTAGCATCTATTGTTAGTAAACAATCTGTTACTTCCATATACAGAAACGGGAATAATATTTAGAATGTTATGTATAATATCATATAAAACTGTTAATACCCCTTGAAAATGGAAATAATATCGTCAAAATAAATCTTTTCGAACAATATTAAAATCTCTATTGCACATTAATTTATTGTTCTGTTGTTAATCAATTTTCTAAACAAACGGAAAATACAAAGTTCCTACTTTATTAATGTAAACGTGATTTATTTATTTACAACTATTGTGTAATATTACTTCTTCTTACCATCCCATCTCTCATATCTAACAATAAACACTCCGCTTTATAAGTACATTTTAATAGAGCGTGTGGTTTTATTATTAAATGGAAGAAAGCAGAAACAACAACAATGCAAAAAAGCCAACAAGAACATTTTTATGAGTTTTGTTGTTAAAAGTTAAAACATTTCCTGCTGTAAATTAAACATTAGAAATTTGTAAGCTAACTGGGGAAGCTTCGCCAGCGTTATTAATGTGGTCACTTGAGGAAATCCCTTATGTTATTGGACGACCCAAATTGCATTTTCGAATGACTTCCACTAAAATTAACATAAACATGTTATTACCTCATATGTGCAATTTTTTTAAAACTATGTTACAGTTATTACTTCTTTAAGCTTTAACGCTTTCATAATACATACGAGTACTTACTACATATATACTACTAGTATACTATGTTACATAGTAAACCATAACATACTCTCATCGCGCTTTAAAATTTCATTCACAAACGTTAAAAAATGTCAACTATTACTACTACTACTACTACTACTACTACTACTACAAAATAGAAAGTATTTTTGTTGACATTTTATGTTAACATGTCTTAATTGTTAATAGGATGAGACAGGTTTGTTAACATAGCACAATCGTTGAGTTAGAATTTATGTTGTAAATGTAAATAAATGATCGATTGGAATAACAATTAAATGTTGAGAATATCGTGTACGTTAGATATACATGTATACATATATATTTAGTAGCATTCTGCATTGTCAAATCCGAGCAAAATGACACAATAGTGTGGTCACATATTAAATACGATGACTGGGTCCTTTCAAACTAAGTTTCTTGTCCGATGGAGCTTTGTGATGGTATTTGGAATAATAATACTCTAGGTATAGATTGAACATTAACGTAGACTCAATTTAACTGGCATTATGCCAGATAAATTCTCATTCAATATCTGCAACAAACTATATTTTCTTTTTTTGAATATTTTTTGGCGTGCGCTCTCTGTGCACAGCGAAAGCTAGATGCTAAACAAACTTTTTTTCTGTTTGTCAAATTTATTGCGCGCTTGATATACGGATAACACCTATTTCAGATAAAATATTGCTGATACGTGAAATAAAATCAAAAGCTGGATAAAAAGAAAGTGTAGTAAGGTTGTGTGTTTCAAGAGAAGGGTTTATGTTTTACTGCGCCTTGGTTTCAAACAAGTATTGAAAGTAAATGTTTGTTTCGAAACAAAAATTATTTATTATTTAATACTTTCTTATCAGAAAAAGTTCAATTTCGTAAAGCTGTAAACTTGAAATTATCAAAATCGTAAAAGTTTATAAAGGCAGAAATTAATTTTGTTTTCCTATTTGAAGTTTGTCAAAAATTACTTTTAAAAGTCATTTTCCATTAAATACCTTGTTTATTTAAATAACGAATTAGTAATTTTCCATTTCTTGCTAAATCAACTAAAAAGATATATTTCGGCGGGCGAGTGAGTATTTACACTAAATACAATTTCTCTCATTACAAATATTAATTTAAAATTTTTACATTTTATCAAATAATCTTCTTAAAACTGAAATGAAAGTAATTATGCATGGCTTTGTCAACTAAATCCAAATTTACATTAACCAAATGAAATGTTTTATCATTACAAGCATGCAACCCAATATTGATAAAATAAAAATACATAAGAATAATTAATGAAATTAAATTAAGAACCAACTGTTTACTCAAATTATTATGAAATGATTTTAATTTTAGTTTTTGTTTAATATACTAAATAGGACCCTATTATTTAGTGTAATATAAGTATTAAAAATATTATTTATGGCTCAATAAATTGTAATAAAAGCTCATTTTGCATGTTAAAAATTAAACTAACTAATAATATATTTTTATAATTACCATCATAAAACAATATATTTATATACAGAAAATTGTTCTTCATGTGGTCTCTATCAAAATTTCTACAAACTTTTACTTCCTATATAAATCTAAAAGATTTATGATAATGTCAGAATTTTTATTGAAAAAATAAACGCACAATACTAAAACTTGTTGCAAGGCTATTAGAAGATAATTAAAATAATAGACTAATTTACGATGGAAGGATCACAAATGCATTATTAACTATCATTAAACGCGGCGGCATCTTCTCTTTAATGGATTTTTAATGCAATATTCTTCTAAATAAATCTAAAAATACATATTTTGTTTCTGTTGTTGTTGTTGCTGCATCGTTCAACTGCAATGTATATTAATATTTGCACTTTGCATAATGGAGAATTTTAAATACGTACTTAAATGTGTAAGAGAGAAAATTACATTTATGATAACTAAACAGCTCTTTTATGTTAATCTAAGATGAAAACAAAAAAGAAACGCAAAAAGTTCGCTTTATTGTAATGCTGGATTGTAATTGTACGTAATGTGCTTTAAAATATTCACTTGTCCACTCACAAGAGCATCAAACTTAATCAAAGACTTGGTGGGTGTTTTAGACACACAAATTGCTTCTTTGTACACATTTAATATATTTGTTAATCACCATACTCTACTATACATTTATACGATATGTGCACTTTCCAATGATAAATTATAAATCATTCGCAAAGCTTTATCATCCATAATTTATAGATTTTTTGAGAAGTCGTTTGTAACGCATCATTAAAAATTTTAATCATTGCCATACACTAGTCTCACCAATTAAAATGTAAATCAATTAACGTTTATTTTAATTACAATTATAACTTTTAATTAACATAGTTTCGTTATAATTATAAAGCATTTATTATCTTTTATTAATGTTATCAGAACTATTGCATTGCATTTAATTTATGAGTGAAATCAAATGACATGTAAAACATTTTATTCAATACAGAGGAGAGTTACAATATTACACCATTGTCTAGACTAACCCATTTCAATATATTTTTCATTTAAAATATATTTCTCAGTAAGTAATATTACATCATCTTGAGTAGCAAGCAATTTTGAAATTCTATTGGATGAATTTTACTTTCAGCGAAGTCTCAATTAATTGAAAGTTACATATACTACATAACTACGACTAGATGTTGTGAAACTCTCTAGCAGCAAATTTATTCCGATGCAAAATACTGCAGTAGTTTTATTAATTTAAACTAACAGTCATGTAGGCAGTGCATGTAGAATTTTGCGATTTTTTACAGAATGGTCTAGTCAAAACTAAAATTTTATTTTTTAAGCGTTACATAACAGACTAACAAACATCAAATAAATCCCCAGTTCTGTCTATCTAAAAACTCTATTTCAAAACTACTCATTGTCGATATAAGTAACAAACATAACGAATATTTATCTAAAAAAACTAAGAATAAAAAATAAATATCCACCAATATAATTTTCGGTATTCTAAATTAGATTATTTCAAGCTTTTAATAGAATAATTTATATTTTTGTATTGTAGGTCAAGCAAGTTACTTACTCTTCACTGAATCATTGTTATGAAAACGGTTTCTGCAAAACAATTTCTAAGTAGTCCAAATAAGGCATCCCTCCTTTATATTATGAGTTCCACTTAAGCTGTATTATTTTTATCTGTAGACACTTACATTAAACAAAACTATATTTTTGAAATAAAAAATATATGTACTTAAATAGTTGCTAATAAAATGAAAATGTTAATAATTATATTGAAAAGTAGTAAAATCTCCTAATTTGCAAATAATACTTTAAATTGTACTGTAACTTAATAACAACCAAAACATTATCTATTGAGCGAATATAATATTGTTGCGCTAAATATTTAATGCTTATATTTTAGAGTATTAAATACATTAGTTAGTCTTTATGAAGACTCATTATTATTTGAGATGACATAAAACCGGTTGTTGAGTGAAACTTATTCAAGTAAGCTGAAAGCTTATACAAACTAAAAGCATGAAAAATTGCATAAAAGTTAAGCAGCTATTAATTGAATGCCATGCAGTTAGTAGTTAGTCAGTGAAAATGCTTCTACATATTTTTTTGTGATAATCGAATTACGTCTCACTGCAACACACGGCTAGTAATATTGTACATGGCATACGAGTACCAGTTTAAGGCTAAAAGCACACAAATCTGATTTACGCATGCATATATACTAGTACAACATTGGTATATATAAAAATATTTTATTATCACTGACCTATTGTGATTACGTAGCATTTTCGTACAAATCTAGCAAGTTTATTTCGCAAAAAACACATTTTAATGGTATTTAAATTTTTTATCATAAAATAAAAAAGTTTTTTTTCTTGCTAACTTCTGGCTAAGAGATTTTTTCCAGTTATAAAATGATTTCCAAACAAAGTTTTTATATATTGCTGAATTAAAATTAGTATACAACTGAAATACTTTCAATATTTTTTTATAGAATACAATTGTTCGTTTCCCACCCGATACTAAACATTATGGAGCAATTCCGGGACAAATTAGACGCTATATACATTTTTTATTCTACCACGAATTGAATTCAGATCAATAGTTTCATGAAAACGCACACCGAAGTAACATAATTCAACAACAACACAGTGTATAACCTTGCTCAAAAGTGCAGTTAATTACAAAAAATAAAAATTAATCATCATCAAATCCACTAAAAGGAATTGCTTAATTCATATTTGCGTTTTCGTGCGCAATTTAATTCTATGAAATATTTTTTCTCTCGTTAGAAAAAATTTTACATTGTAACAAGAATACATTTATTTCAATGCAATTTCTTTATTTGCTGAAGCATACATTTATTGCTGAAATGATTAATGTCTGCCGACGATTTTTTTCAACTTACATTAACGTTTCTATGATTATTAAAAAATGTGGCTTTATCTACGATGAGTCATTCGGCTGAAATTTAAATAACTCATAACGATTAGAAAAAAAAACAAAGTTTGGAAAACACTGACTGACATAATTATTGATTCACTTTAATCATTTCCTTTAGTATGATAGTATATTAGAACTTAATGCGATTGAAAACAAATGGAATATTTTCGAAAGTATGCTTTATAGTATAATTTTTAATTATGTTATTTAGGAATATATGGAAGCAGTTAAATATGAGAAAATACGTAATTAAATCTATATCCTGAGTTATAAAACTGAAAATATAATGTAAACATAAAATGAAATGAAAATCTAAGTTAGGAAAAGACAATAAATGTAGTATAGCTTAGTATATTCCGCAGTTTCATTGTCTGGAATAATAATAAATCAAGTTATAAGAGTTGGCAACTCTTGAAAGCAGAAGAGCAGAAAAAGAAAAGAGTTTTCTTCTCCTAATTCTTCTAAGTAAAAGAATGTAAGTCACCTACTCCAAAATCGCTATTTTAAAATTTTTATTATGTATATTCACATTTTGACGAATGCTTTATCGAGGCAATTCAACTAAATACTAAAAAAAATGATTGTATTGCATTGTATAAAGTGTTTCAAAAGTCAGCAATTAGTTGCCATGATAACAGATAACTGCTATATATGTTAGTGGAAAACTGTAATTGGATAAATACTAGATTAAATGGAGCTGAGGCATCTAAAACACAAAAGAAAAGATAATCTTCTCAATTTAACGTATTGTGAGTTTCACTGTAAAGCAACAAAAGCATCTGTGAAAAATACGAACACGTATAACACACCAACACACAAACAGTCATATACACATACAAATATGATTTAATTGAAAATTACTAATTTGCTTCTTTGAAATTCAGTTTTTTCTCTGCATTTTCGTTTCTTTAAAAAACTTACTTACTGTGTTTACAATTTCTAAATGAATTGATAAATATTGTAAAGCGTAATCAAGTCTTGCGTCAGGACAAACATGTACAAATTTTAATTAATATTTTGATTAATTTTTAGCCAAAAACTTATTTTGAATATATGTGTATAGAAAGAGGGAACAAAGTTTTCAACATTTCAATGTAGATTAATTATTGAAATTGTTAATTAGCATGCACGGTAATACATAGCGTCGTTACTGGTTATAATCGCACACCGATTTTTATTACACGAATATTATTTTACCTCATTACTAATTAAATATTACTATATTCATTCTCATACGCATCGATTTTTCATTATCAAATACTCGATATTTATTATTTCTATTTCTATCGCCATTCGCTTTTAGAACGCTTCATTAACTTTGTTCGTTCGCTTTTTTTTCGCGAGATGGAAACTTTTCAGTACTGCAAATTTTGTTAGCAGAATATTTTTAATGCAACTTTGCGTTGGCAAAAATGGCACATTTTAATTTATCAAAGTCAGAGTATACAATTCCTTTATTAAAATAAAACAAAATTCTTTTTATACTCATTATTAGTATTTACATTATAAAAGTATTGTAGCATTATTTAGTTTATAGTTCAATTACACAATAAACAGTGTAAATTTTAAATATATTGTATTTATCAAGCTTCTATTTGAATTGGGGATTAATAAATAATGATTTTGAAGAAAATTTCGTTAATAATTTATAAGATGACTATGAAAATATAAGTACGTTAAAAAAATTCCGCCCATATAGTTTGCCCTACATAAACAAGATTTTATAAGCAATAACCCGCAACAGTGTTGCCTATTTACAGTACATCATCTGCTCAATCATTTTAGGATAATAAAAATACAAGCCTGATTTACACATCCTAAAAATCGAATGTAGTGAATGTTTGAAGATTTTTATGATCAGTGAAAAATGTCCATCGTATTGTCTTTTTTATCATCATCGTCATGATCATCGCACTTTTTTCGTATTCTATCAACTGTTAATGTGCTTTTATGACATGATATTTTCTATCAACTGAGAGATAATTACATGAATCTATTACTGACATACATTTATCGATCAAATTGACATCTTTTGTACTTTTTTCACATTCAGAATGATGAAATGTCTTTTTAGCATTGTTTTAAATTATTGTAAATGTGTAGATGTAGTAAAAATCTATAATATAAAGTTTTCAACATTTGGCACAGAAAAAAAGAAATTGGATTTTTTATTGTTTTTGCTTGTATTCGCATATGTTTTTTTTTTTATATTAATAATATGAATTGAGTTTTCTTTAGGTTGCTTACTAACTTGCTTCACAATTCATTCTCATGCCTCTTTCTTAGAGCAATTTTTTTATTTCATTTTTATAGTGCACAAAATGTCGTATTCAAATGCTGTTCCTTATCTTTTACATCAAATATTTGACGTTGCTGAAAAGGAATTTAATTTCCTATCAATTAAATTAAGTTCCTTTTTTCTAAGTGAAAAGTAGAAGTTTATTTAAAACAAACATAGATGATTGGTAAATGACATATTTTATCAATGTAAAAATAGTTTTATTTTAATAAAAAAAATACGTTATACAATTTTATCGATGTGGTCTCAACAACTTTTATTATTGCATATAGGTATGTATTTATAATATACAAAACTGTAATGTATTTCCAAAGTATACATTTATCCTTCAGTTATTATTATTATTCAAAACAACTTTACGTTTGAGCGAGTTTTCTAACAACATTTTTCAACTTGTATTTTTTATTTTAAACCAGCAAACCAAAAATGTTAGAAATCCATTATTAATGGTAGAATGAGTTGGAATGGAATGGTTTTAAATAATATTAACTCGGAGGTTGCTTTCATATACGTGTGAAAATGTTTGGAATCATTTTTATTACTTCTGAAATGAAATGATTTAAACTGTTGATATTTATTAAAGTTTGTGATGGAAAATTCACGGAACAATAAACGATAAACTAATTTCTATACATACATTACATAGTTTAGTTTCCGTACACGATATGTTTTTGTTGTAAATGGATAAAAGTGACTTGCCAGATTGTTTGGATTCTTTTCTCTTATTTAATAACATTCTCATTATTTCTTAATCATACTTTTATTATCCTCCTTATATTTAATTAGTAAACCATCTCAACTAGTCCAGATCATTAAATCTTCTAAAGTATTACTAATTGACCATCAAATTATGACGCGCCCAGCGTGTGCTTTTAAAGTAGAAGTTGTCATTCAAGTCCAATCTTCCGTATTGTACATTCGAATAAGATAAAGATAGGATTAGTTATTTGTTCGTTCGATTATTTTCTTTACTTTACTAAATGTAATATTTTTTGTAATAATGTGCAATGCACATTTCGTTTTAAACAAACTTCCCAAATTTTCGTGATTGAATTCTACAGCAGTTCTTGTCGTAGTTATTAGCTGATGAACCATCCCAATTAGCTGTCTGTCCAGCTCAGTAAATCTTCAAAGTATTGACGTTATTATACATTAATGAAGTTATATACGTGAAACCCTGAGCGTGCTATGAAGTGAAAGTTGTCATTGAAATCCAATCTTCAGCATTGTTCATGCAAATCAGAAGGAATTAATTACATAGATACTAATTATCTTAGACTTTACCTTACGAAAGCCACAAATGGTGATAATACGTCTATTTACAAATATCGTACAATTAGATAATTATCTCCAATCGACTTACCAAGTTTTCAAATTATGATAAAGAGACAACCCTACTTGTTGTTTAATTCTTCAAATTATCAAATTATTGACCACATTGCAAATTAGTGAGAAGTTACCATCTCTAAGTTGCAGCATTGTTGTGCTGGAACAAAAATGTGCTGAAACAATCAATACAAAGTTACACATTATAATCATTTAAAAACATACCTACACTAACTTCCCAGCCACACAAATGTAAGACAATTTATGCATAATATGTAAACTACATTGTACTTGTGTTGTGCAAAGTACATTTCAAACAAAAATCTAACACCAAACTACCAAACTAGCAATTTCAACATGTCAAATTCTACGACATTACAAAAACGTAGTTATTTAAACTCGACTTACTACACTTTGATGTTTTATTCAACCGAAATTGCATTGTGTTCAGTTTACGAAATCCTCAAAATATTGACGATGTTGCAAATTAATAAGATTTTCTACGTGGAGCTCAACACGTGCCGTTTAACGGAAATAAGTCAAAATTCGACGATGACTATAAGGTTGGAGCGCTGCGTTGTAGTTGAATGTGCAACAAATATTTATACATGCAAATAGTGTAAACGCTAATCTTTATTACATACCCCAATAAATAATTGTTGAATTATTTCTCAGCGTCCGTACGCTTTACGTACAAAGCAGATTTTAAATTAATACAAAGACGAAATGAACCGCAACGATTGTCAACCAACAAACCGTTTCGATTTTATTTTATCACTGGCTGTGACATGAATGTTGAAATTGAAATTTAATAAGTGTTTGTTTAAAAGTGTTAACGGAGAAAAGTGTATTCTAATGTTACTTATTTATTAGTTGCATGTTGACTGATTAATAATTTTTAATTAAAGCGGATGTAATTCGATACAATATCATGTGTGTTTGTTTGTTATAACATAAATCATTCAGAGCACATTGTATCACTAATCAATGCTTTGATCGGGTAAGTGGCTAAGTTCATAAATGGGGCAAGATCGTAAATGCTCTAAATTTTATTTCTTACACAGTAAAACCTCCTAAGACGAAGTTAATCTATTCCAGAAATGCTTTGCTCTATAGATTCTACGTCTTACGAAACATTTTTCTCCAAAAGAACTAATGTAAATTCAACACAAGCTAAGAAAGCTTGTATGCGCAAAAAGTTAACACAATATGTTACGATCGCCAAATGCACTGATGTGACACCATTCTAAATAGTACTTAAGGACAAATCTTTACAAAAACAAACACAATATATCTGGAAAGTAAAGTTGAGAGATCACAAATTAAACTACTAGACTAAACGAAACTGATTAAAACTAATATTAATACAGATATAATAAAATTTAAAACAATTTACCGCAGAAACTATATGCAACTGCATCTGATAAAACTGATATCGAATAGATGTATAAAATGCATTACAATATATTTGGTTACTAGTGATAGACAATACTGTGGTTGTTTTTGGATGGTGAAAGTACATTTCCTAGAACTCTCGAACGCATGTCGCTATTTTGTGTGTTATGTGCTTATTTCAAGTATATTTCTACTTAAAGTTTAGATTAAATAAATAAATCCGTTCGATTATTGGAAATTTACTGAGAAAAGTGCTACACCGGTATCGCCTCGCAAATATTGGTGCAAGGTGTTTGGAGTATGCAGCTGCCTACACTCTGCACAAAGCTCCAGAATATTTTTCACCTTGAATTTTTACTTGTTTTTTTTTCTATTTCAAATCAACTCCACAATAAATTCAAACAAAAATATAAAAACAAGTCTTAAAGCTTCTAATTTTTTTGATTTTGACTTACAACAAATAATAATAAATTTTGTTAGCGATTGATTACGAACTTGCCCCATATATGCATAGTACTTACTTCTACCTTACCTATAAATAGTTAAAAATTTACTCTAGATTTGTTTCAACGTAGAAACAGTAATAAACAGTATGCGAACAATGTTGGAGACGTTTTATCTGTTTTATAGCCGGAGATAGACACTCTTTGTACACATCTGTTGTCAGTGGCATAAAAATTAAAATAAAGTAGCAAAAAGCCATTTCTAAAAAATAACGAAACGCAAACAAATTTGCGAAAAATTTAAACGAACATGCATTTGATGAAAAATGTGTTAAAATAGTTTAATAAATAGAGTATTTTTTTATATTTATTTGTAAGAAAAACAATGAGATTCGTCCATTACGTTATTAGATTTGTTTAGTAATCGAAAATCGAAAATTTAATAATGTTAAAATCCTTTAAATATTTGTATGTCATTTTATTGGCAACCTGGTCTGACCTACATATCACACTAGGAGAAAAAAATTGTAGGAGAGAGAGTATATTTCTACGTATGTGTTGAGAAAATGTGGAGTATGTGAGTCCTGCATACGATTTTGTAATATTGAATGGAATTGTAATAAAGTGTAAATCGGTGGGACAGAAAGGAAATGAAGGACCGAAAGCCCAACTACTAAGTATATAAAATGTATTTTATGTGATATATATGAGAAAGAGTAAGACTGTTTAGTACAGATAGAGCGGGAACATTTGCAAGAAAGCAGAGAGAATGGGCAAGGATGGCAGGATATGCAATAGTGTTCCTTACAGTTATAAGGAGGTGTGTCGAGGACTTGAGATGTGATATTACTCTCATGAGAGACAATACAGACCCAATGGGATTGTAAACTTTATATACTTATACCGTACATGAGTTTACCTTATTTATTTAAACACAAATCAATTAAGATTTAAACAATATGGGATTAGATAGAATTTTGACATTTTATAAAGTTATTAATATTCATTGCCACATTAAATTAACGATAAATCAACCCAACTAGTTTACATTTCATAATTTATAGCTTTTAATAACTAAATAAATCAATATTTTATATTTTTATCTGACGCTTTGCGTTGCAACTTTTTCATATACATTTTTTATATTTATTTTGATTTGTTAAAACATTTATTCAAACTATTACAAATTAAACTATCATATAATGATGTCAACTATCAAAAATTCAATTAAAATATGCTGTTACTTGAATAGAAATTGGTATTAATATATTGATGACTAATTATTCATGTTTTATTCGCTATATCTCTATAAAAACGTTCTGTGTTAATAAGTACTAAAAAATTATACTCATCTTTGAAATTACCTATCTATATTTTGCCTTCTTTTGTTCTCCATGTACCTGCATAAACTATTCTAGGCTTTGTTCTTCGCCCATTTCATAGCACAGCAACAAAGTTGAAAGTAGCTTTCCATCTTTTGTCGACATGGTGAAGAGTGGACAGTTCGTATTATTTTTGATATCTATTTTATTATCTCTGAAAATAAGAATAATTTTGAGCAAAATGCGTATTTAGAAAGTATTTGGCGGCCTGAATTAATAACGGACCAAGTGTCTTGCTTGGCTTGTGGTAAATTTAGTAATTTAGTAACAAAAATATAAGCTCAAATCAACCTCGGATAATTATACATAAACATTAGCTTTATATTATTTAATACTTCCAGTTTTAATTAAAACACATGGAAAAAGTCCAAATTTTTTACATTTCTCTCTGGCTTTAGACATGACAATACATAAACATATGAACGGGATACAGATATACAATATAAATTCCTGATGCAAACGTTTATACTTGCGAATAATCACTCTCACAATAATCTACTATTAAAGTATTAATATGAGTAATTGTGCACCAGTTCGGCCTAACGTTTTTTCCTAACCTTAAAATTAAAAAGATAGAGATGTTGTGTTGATGGGATGGTAAAATTTTATTTATATATTCATATTACTTCTATATTAATTGAAATACTTACAGTTTTAAAACACATAAATTATAAGCGTCAGCTGTAAACACTGTGCACATCATGTTGCAATCTAACTAGATCAAACTACTTTATAGGTTGGCAGCGATTAGTTTTTTACCAAGTGCTTTAAGATTTTCTTTTGTTTAAAGCAGTTTTAAACATGACAATGCGTCGTGTCCATCATGCACATTACACACATTGTTTTTCTGCTCGATTTCAGTAAGATATCGTTTAAAACTATGTATTTTCATGTGTACATACAATATATGTGTTCATATTTTTCGTTAAAAAAACAAAACCGACGTTGAAACGTCGATTAAAGTCGACAACTTCCGCATACGCGGCACGTGTTGAACTGCACGCATGGAATCTTATTAATTTGCAACCTAGTCAATATTTTGTGAGTTGATTGAAGTGTGCATACTGCAGTATGTATATGATGATTAAAATATCGTAACTTAGCAAGTCGAATTCCGACAGTGTGGTGCGTTTTTGCACGTGGCAACTTTGCTGCATTCCTTGTAAACAATTTGTATCTTTTGGGTAAGCATAGAGTAATTTGATTAACAAATAACTTATTCTTTCTTAATCGCATGAACAATGTGGAAGACTGAATTTCAATGGCAACAACTTTCGCTTTATAAGCACATGCGGGACGCAACGTATGTAATTTCATTAACGCACGACGATATTGTCAATATTTTGAAGATTTATTGAGGTGGACAATTGAGATGGTTCATCAGTCAATAATTATGACACGGACTTCGAGTATAGAAGGTAGTATTAATTTGCTAAATAATTGAATTTTAATGTTTTAACAATATCAATAAGTACGTGAATTTTTTACAAAAAAAAGAAATTAGGAGCATGTCAGAAAATAATTAAGTAGAATGCAGAACATTTAAACTCTAGCAAGTCATTTCCATTCATGTGCGTAAAATAATTTATTATTAAGGAATATGTCACTATATACATTATTTATTACCATGCTATTGAGGCATTAGATGATTTAATTATGACACATTCTTCTATCTGAAAATACTCTAGTTAAATTTTGTAATAGTATTTTTATGCAAATTATTAATCTGATATCGAAACAAAATGTGAATGTGAACGAATAAAATAAGTATTCATTGATTGTTGTAGTAAATATGTTGCGTTGAATCTGTGACTAGGGCAGCAAATAGTAACAGAACTAGATTGAAATTTAATTAGGCAGCTATTGAATATTGAATTGATTAATTGATGAAATGTCCAATTAAGCTTAGATAAATGAAAAGCCCATTCTACAATTCATATAGTATACGTAACAAAATGCAAAAAAGATTTCCAGTGACAATTCGCATTATAGAAATGGGCTGTCAAAACAATAATAATCTATGTAGCAAACAATTTTTCGTCAGATGTTTACGTTGTAAACTTTTATAGTAAATATAATTATGTTAAACAAAATTGAATATTTTTAAGGATGAAAGACTAGATAGTACACAAGGTTTTAGTGTATCATAAACTTGGTCCTTCAGTGTTATAAACTTCTTTACTATATTATTTTTTATAAGGAGAGATCAATACAGCATCATGGTCTTTTGTGCGAACAAAATTTATTCCCTATATTCAGGGACGTAATTCGTAAAGTATTGGATTTGATGTTGGAATGAGGGAACCAGGCGCAAAACAGAATAGAACAGAACGTGGTGACATATAAAACGCAATAGCAAAATGCAAAATATTATCGTACGTGTGCTTGCAAAGAAATTATACTCTAATTTGGCGTTTTTAAACTTTTTTGTTCGTTCATTCCTTCCAAATTAAAATTCGTACAAAATGAATACGGCAATAAAAGCTATTCGATGGGCCTTTAAATATTTATGATAATTTTTTTAAATAAACAGATGTAATTTAAATAAATTTAAATGCGTGGTGGCGATGGTGAAAGAGAGAGTGTGGAATAAAATAACAAGCGAATACTTATTTTCGTACACACGATATTTAAAAATGTACGTTTGGAAACAAAACAAGCAACGAGAGGGAAAGTAATAATCATTAATAAGCATCACATCAGATATAAGCATAATTTATTACGTTTACGGGGCGATATATTGAATAGGATAAGAATTGAAGCTTGTCACTATGCTTTTTATTTATTTGTAACGTTATATTTATAATAATGTATTAATATTTAATTGCGTCATTTCTGAGAGGGTGGTCGAATTCGTATAGAATTAGGTGCGTTAGTTTATTATCAAAATGATGGATTGATTTATAATCGCATATTTATTTATTTCAATATTACACACTTGTGCTTTTACTAACCCAAATTGTATAATAAATATACAGGGTATTCCACAATTTTGTTAATCAATTTCTTAATAGAATAAATACCATATTTAACCTAATTTACATACATTTTATATTTTAGCATACAATTGTTACCAGTAATATTTATTACACCAAAGAATAATTAATTAAAAACACTTGGTTTTGATTCACTAGATATTTTATTTAAGTAAAGTCAATGCGCATTTTATAAACAACAAGAAACAGACTATTTATATGGTTTAGCAAGGTTTACCAAGACATATTCTGAGAAATGAAAAGAAGTTCACTAAAATTAAACTAAATAGGTAATACATACAACTATAAAATATATAAATATAACAAATTTGAATGGATTAGATTGTAATAAGCTAAATCTTTTTCCTTTTTCACAAAAGTGCAAAATGGAGAGATATTTTCTATTGTGAAATTAAGGTTATGTTCGATCATGTGTTTCACTATGTGTGATTTGGTGAGTTGTTTCAAATTGTAAACCTGTGCCTGGAATATGATTTGAAAAGTACTGTTTTGATGTTTATTTATTTATTAAGACTTTTTTGATATATTTATATTATTCTGCATTCCAACAATTACAGTATAAATGTGAAAAAATCGTAACATTTTATAATTTCTCTACATTGACATTCTTTTTTACTAGAACTGAACTCAAAAATTCGTTGGCGCTTTATTCCAACTTAAATGCGGCATATTTTACATTTAGGTTGCACATCGATTGTTGCGCTGTATGCGAAATCTTAAGATCGCTGCTGTTAAGACCAACGATTCTCTAGGTATTTTAAAAATATTTTCATGAATGCATTCATGCCAATGGGTCCAATTTCTAACACCTCTTGGGATGTTTGTAACTTATACATTGTATTCCGTACAACGCTAAACGCTTTTTACTATTCTTTTGCGAAAAATTTGTATTTATATTTGCGTGTTACAATTTCGATTCAATAATTTTGAAAAACTATTTTTTTTTTAATACATCAAATTAACACAGAATAGGTATTGGTGAGAGTGGCAATTCATTCAATGTCACTGAAACATTATGCATCGAAATAGAACTTTGATTATAGATTAGTAGCGCGTTATTCGTTGATCGGAACGCATTCATAGATCTGAAGATGAGATCAGCGTGTTCGAAAGCCAATTCCTGACACGACTTTACATTTTTAACTATATTTTTATAAAAAGCCTGTAGATACGAATTATACCATTACATTCGTACATCACACTATAGATAACATATATATATTTATAATAGGCCAATTAAATTTTCATTCTGTTACTCGCAAGTTTCCGAGAATTAGATATTTCAAAATACATCTGTATAACTAACTGAGCTACAATGTGGCAAAATAAAATATTACTTCTTGTGACAATATTGTCCTTTTTTACAATTTAATTGAAAAAAATATTGACAAGTTGTATCTCAGTAGTTATTGGACAGTTTTTTGGATTGTCTGATGAATAAATGTTTCTATACTTATGTCTTCTTTGTATTATTGAAATTTGCATACTAAGTATTCGGGCTGACTTCACATATAACGTGCACATTTGCAAGGTAAGAAATATATACTAAATGTATATGTATTGTTTTTTGCGATCTTTATTTTTAAAGAGCGGATTTCAAGAACTAATAAACAGTATACATGCAATATTTAAGACGTTATTTGTTTTATAGCTCAAGATAGACACTGTTTTGTGCTGATAAATGTGCACATCTGTTGTAAATGTGAAATGGCATAAAAATTACAATACAGTAACGAAAATATGCTGAAAAACAACTAAATAAAAACCATACATTGTTGGAGATGTTCGTATATTTTCACTACATGTAACAACAATTCGTATTAAATTAAATAATAAATATGAAATTTTAATGATAAAACATTAGTTAAAATCGTTAAATTGTTAGTGGAGTTAAAAATGTTATGTAAGAATTTAATGCGCTTTCATATATTTATGATATTTTTAAATAAACAGACGTAATTTAAATAAATTTAAATTAGTGGTAGTGGCAGAGGGTGGAATAAAATAACAAGGAAAACATTTGAAAAGCCAATTTTAGTATTATACAAGAGAAAAGTTGGGAATACTAAATATTGTTTCTCATTTAAGAAAGTGGTGGATTTAGACGCAATACGCATAGATTTACTTTTCATGGAAATGCGTTCCTTTTATTCAACATCATTTTAATTAAAAAAAATCTATAAACTTTATTGTGATTATATATATTTAAACTAATAGAATATTGTGTATTGCATCTTGAATTTATTAATTAGCTAAGTTGTTGCGAAAAATATGAAATAATCATTTTATTTGTGTCGTATTTTGTACATTTCGGACAAACTGGCTAATCAAAAATTAATCGAAAAGTTTTGCCAAATATTTTGTTTGGTTTGAAAATTATAAATCTTTTGTGACTCGATAAATAACAAAAATCGGGTGAACTAGTGCGAAAAATGTTTTGCACCTTCTATATTCAACTCTGTTCACAAACAAGGAAATAAATTTTCAAAAAAATAAAAGACTGTTAAAAGTGTTTTAAATATTTTTCCCCTCTTCTTCGTCTTTTTTTTTGAAACTTTGTATAATATATGATATACTATATGGTTATCAAGCAACTATTGTGTAACGAGCAAACTTTTCGCTTCGCCCAGAGAAAAAAAGAGCTGAACGCAGAAAATATGCTCCAGTAGAGCGACATTATATGGATAAAATTAAAAATGTATTTATGTAAATGTATTAACGCAATTTATTTATACGTAATCAGAGGCTAAAATATCGATTAAGAAAATAACCGTTGCAAGAATCCATAATGTATAGCCAATTAAGCTAATTAAATATCATTTTTAGATATTAAATATATATTTTCGCATTGAAGTAAACTAAATTATTTTACAATAACCAGTTCTAATTAAAGAAATTAATGGGAATCTATGTAATTAATTAATTAACAATAGAGTACAAAGAATTTAATATTGATGAAATTTGCAATAAATGTGGATATGGTTATTAATTGAAAACTTATTACGGTAATTAATTGCATTGGTGCTGTTTCACTAATTTCACGATAATTAAATTCTAACATACTAATATTAAAAATAACCATTGCACTGTTAGCTAATCCCGCAAATAGCAGTGGTTCCTGAAATATGTCTAAACATTTAAATCTAAAATTTTTAATGGCAAACTCATTTTAAGCTAATTAAAACGGTTTTAAATTAATTATTTTACTTAATAAAGTAATAATGAAATTAAATTATAAATCCTTTTTGTTTGTGGTTAATAAAAAACGTGTTAATTTCGCAGACACGATTAAAAATAATAATGCAATTAACTTATGTACTTTAACAATATTTTAAATATCCAATTAATTTTTATTCTGCTCAGAAAAATTGTAGCTATTTATATTTTTTTGTTAGGCTTTTTTTTACTTCATCACAGTAATGGAATAATTTGTTAAATTATATCGATTTTTGATAAATGTTTTAAACAGAGTTGACAAATTATTGTCAAACCAACCCTATTTTTTTATATTTGACTGGTTGCTGTCAGTCTGACAATTATTTGTTACCATGACCTAACCGCTACCTTATGACGTACGCTATTCTCAGCTATGTATGGCAAACCCGGGTGGTAAACAAATTAGAAACCAACTTATTTTTTATATTTGACATGCGATTGCGCATTTAGTGACTTTTGGTTGGCACTGTTTTAGAATTTGAGGTTAACTTCATGCGTTACGGAATGACCGTAGCTTATTATATATATAATGATTGAATTGTAATATTTAATATTAAGCTAATTTTATTAACTCAGCATTTATTAAAAATGTTCTTACTGCAATTAAAACATGCAAAGTGAAACTAAAAATAAAAAATATCCCTAATCCACTATTAAAAATGTGTTTTTAGGTTATAACTGTCAATCAAATGTAAACATTTTATTTTGCATTTTTAAATGTAATGATTACAGGTGAAAATATAAATGAATTTAGTATCTTTCCATAACATTTCTATTGTAATAGATGCTCATTCAAAGTCATTTTAGATGCATTAATTGAAAGTAAGACGATAGCTCGTTCACTTTATTGTTCCATTTGATATAGTTGATGGTTTATCATCTGAATTCGATACGCTAGATAGAAGCGCCTGCGTTACAATTACACCCACTAAAAAGTCGAAGAAATTGTAAGATTTTGCTATATAATATTGAGAATAATCAAATGAAATGATGAAATGACAATTTTGTGTATGAAATTGTGGTGGATTTATCATGAGTGATGTGAAAGGTAGACGGGGACACAAGGTACAAGAATGCTAGGATAACGCACCTATAGCATGTTGTAGGTTGAGAGGACGAAGCATGTTTTTCACACATACACATTCAGGGGGAACCAGTACAAAGCTGATGATGTACGTGAAACCGTGCGTTTCCACATTAATGCCATTTGTGTGCCCCAGGCGACCGCAAATGGTTTGTAAAGATGTGATTCTGATGAAAAGATATTGTGAACAACACAGCCTTTGTGTTAGCTTATGAAAGATCGTCATATCTTTGCATATAGGGAAGCGAATCTACTGAATAGCATTATCATTTTCAATCGTTTTTACAAGTACACATCAGTTAACACGTTTCTATATCGCATAAAAGATATTATTATTTATTTACTACTTTAATCATTTAACTATTATTATAATGTTGCTATCTATCCGCTTTAATAATTATTGTATATTTATATATGATATTCACAAATAGGAATTTAAAGCACGCGATAATTTTAGAACTAAACAAATACAATAATTTAATTCAATTTTAAATACATGTATCCAGTATTAATTCAAAATTGAAGAATACGTTCTAATATAGTGACTTGATTTATAATTATTTGATTTATTTATAGAGAACAAAAGATGAAGAAATGTATAATTCTAATAGAAACATGACTTATTCAAAGCATGAATCTAATTTTAAATAAAAATGTATGTATTGTACAACAATAACTAGAAGAAGAAATACAAGTGAACGTGTAAATTATGAAAAGATGAAAATCAAACTTGATTGCTATGTTCTATTTGAATTTTTTTTCTTCTTTTTGCTGTGGAAAGTTCAATATTTCTGTTCGGGGGAGTATTACTATATATAATAACAAAAATGTTTTTATTAAAATCTTGCAGAACAAAACTGAAGTATTCATTAAAAGCTGTGGATGCTTTTGTTGTCTATTTTCAATACCTACGGTGTAGATAAAGTACCATCTAAATCGAAGGATTAAGGGTGTGGCTACAAACTAACAGAATTAACGCTGTAATACATTGTATTTTAAATTTATATATATAGTTATTATCTTTTTATATACCTCGCTCCTCTATCCCCCATTTGT
This sequence comes from Adinopsis sp. GC000173, assembly GCA_030264715.1. Taxonomy (NCBI): domain Eukaryota; kingdom Metazoa; phylum Arthropoda; class Insecta; order Coleoptera; family Staphylinidae; genus Adinopsis; species Adinopsis sp. GC000173. The sequence goes on from JARJDW010021739.1 coordinate 28,903, forward strand.
TCGAAACAGTCTGGAGGCCTTCTTCTGTAAGCTCCTTCATGACGCGTGCCGCTTTTTCTTTCAGAGCTTCAGCTCAGCAGTCTGAAATCTTGTTCTTAATGCAGATTTCACCTTGGGGAACAGATAAAAGTCACATGGTGCTATTTCAGGTAAATAAGGTGGATGGTCTAACAGTGTGGTGTTCTGCTTAATAGAAACATCCTCGATTTTGGGTACAATTGTCGCACACAGTTTTGCATATTAAATGTGTCATATAAAATATGCTATACGAAATTTTTATCAACTCGTATAGTTTCAAATGACACTCAAATGCCACACAAGTGATATACAATATCATAATCATTTACTTTCTTTATAAACAGTAGATAAATTTTAGTAGTTGCTTTTAAAAAGCAAAACACATGTTATATAAATGAAAACCACAGTCACACTAATATGACTATTGATAGGGGATAAGTGATAATCGAATGAGATGACATAACATTTTAATACGAAATCTTTGTAAAGTCGTATAGTTTCAGATGACACTCAGATGCCACACAAGTAATATACAATATAATCATTTACTTTTTATAAATGGAGAATAAATTTCAGTAGTTGCTTTTAAAAAGCAAAACACATGTTATATAAATGAAAACCACGGTCAGACTAATATGACTATTGATAGGGGATAGATGATAATCGAATGAGATGACATGACATTTTAATACGAAATCTTTGTAAAGTCGTATAGTTTCACATGACACTCAGGTGCCATACAGGTAATATACAATATAATCATTTACTTTTCATAAATAGAGGAGAAATTTCAGTAGCTGCTTTTAAAAAGAAAAACATATGTTATATAAATGAAGGTCGCGGTCAAAGTAATATGACTATTGATAGGGGATAGGTGATAATCGAATGGGAAGACATGACATTTCAATATGAAATCTTTGTAAAGTCGTATAGTTTTAGATGACACTCAGATGCCACTAAAGTGATATACAATATCATAATCATTTACTTTTTATAAACAGAGAATAAGTTTCAGTTTTTATTGTCGCTTATAATGAAAAACACATGTTATATAAATGAAGACCACGGTCAGACTAATATGACTATTGATAGGAGATAGATGATAATCGCATGAGAAGACATATCATTTCAATATGGATATTAATTTAATATATATATATATATATATATATAAATTTAAAATAATGTAAGTCACATCATTGGTCTCGTTATGTCATGTGCTTATAATATCATATATTCATATGGATAAAGGTACATATTATAACATATTCCCACGTTTCAATTGCAAGAAATATATATTATATTTTATATTGCTAAATCCATCTACCTATGTGAAATCAATTTAATAACGGTGTGGTGGATTATCATCATCCACTTGGCGAGTATCGCGTCTACAAAGTTTTGTTATAAAAATCACTTTTTCTTTCACGAGTGATCTCATTATGAATAATTGCATTATTTATATTATGCAGATGTAAATATATGCGCATTCAACAGCAAATGTAATTTCCGTTTACAATAAACGAACATTAATAATGGTTACGGCATTACAACTTGGATTTTATGACATCTTAACTCACTTCGTGTAATATTGTATATATGCCTGTACACAGTAAAGTGAAATTAGGAATTACCTTGACCAAATGCATTTTATAACAATGCTACGAACATCATCTATGTTTAGATTAATGTTTACAATAGTTACACGCTTCTTTCATATTATTTATAAACGTTTTAAGAATACTGTATTTATTTTATAATAAATATAATATTGTACTTGCACTATATTTAATTTCGATATTGTACTTACATACTTTACGTTTACTATATGTTATCATCTATCTATTATATCAATTTTATGTATAAAAGAAGCCAATTTTGTTAAATAGTTTATCGATTAATAGCGCATAAAATTCTTTTTGTGACAATAAAGTGTAAATTTATAATATTCGATAATATAATAGATATTTGCCCGCGTACTATTGTATAATAATGCAAGCAAGTAGATAGATTTATTAAAATAGAATAAAAAAGATATTTTTAAATAAGAGCAGTTTTCAGTGAGCTTATTTAAGGATTGCTCGAAAAACTAAAGCTCATTATTCTGATAGTGTTTGGTTAACTTTATTCTCCCAGATCGGCTTTAAACTTAAACCTCACAATACACATTTAGAACAAGATTTTTCCGGGACTTTAGATTTGTACAATCTATATACGTCAAATTGCTTTCACACAAAATTGACAAAAACCTTTCAAATTCCTTCATGTATTGTAAAACATACAATACTTGCACGTACTCGCAAACATTACACAAACAGCATTTCCCCAGAAACGGCTTATTCGCAACGAAAACGTCTCAATATTTAACTATACCGAAAAATCATTTTCAAATATTTCATTTATTATATGCAAAAATTTCATCAACTTGATTAAAACTGTAATATAGCTAATTTTTATTGCTAACACCTCGCTGCACAGAAGCTTACATCCACTACCAACTACCAACATTTAATTAAAAAACTAGGCAAATTTATCGATTGATAAGCAATTTAATTAAATATCACTGACGATAAATTAAATTGGATCGTAATTTATTAATATTATTATATCGGTTTTTTCCTCAATACAGAAAAATTTAAATTATAAACTGAAATTAAATTAAATGTGATTAAAAGCTTGCAGTGCTATATTTTTCAGATAAATATTTGCAGGCGATTTATAAATTTTGTTATGATAACATTTTAATAATCGGATTTAAATAAATCACAACGCACTTTTCCATTCAACACAATTGCAAAATATAGTATAATATTATTTATCATTTAATATTTCTTACATAAATACAATAAAAATTGTTGTAAGACGGGCGTGAGGGTAGCAACTTAGCTGCGAGCTATCGATTTAAATATATATTTTTTAATAGATTTTATAAAGATTCATTTAAAATATAAGTGTATTATTAATTATGTATTTAACTACTATTGAAATTATTAGCATTTGTGCTTAAAAAAATGTAGTGTTAATATTAAATTAATAAAATACACCTCAGTAATACGGCTACAATTAATAAATAATGAAGATAACAATAACTCCTCTTCTGAATTTAAACTCTATGTCAATACATTGAATTTTTAATGTAGTTTATTTTTAGATAAAACTTTCGGCGGAATATACTAAAGAAAATTGTAAATATAGAAAATCAATTGATGATTTTTTATAATACACAATGGTCAAGTTAACTTATTTTATACATTTTTTGTTCAATTATATCTTCACATGCTTTTTGCTTTTTCTTAAATGCAATTACAACAATCGCAAAGATATTCAAGACACAACACAGTTCAAAATGACCTGACTAATTATTTACTGATAGTATATAACTATTAGTTCGTGAAAGGATTATTTAAGCATATTAATGATAAAGTTAATTGAATTTTTATGTTAATTACTTTAGAAAATGTAAAATTACATTCTATAAAAAATATCATAAGCCGTTAATGAATAAAGTTACTTATCTCAATAGTGTCGACGAAACTAGTTCATGATGTAATTAATAACATAAGTATGTAATAGAATCGTTCTAAAATGCATGTACAGTTTCCAACATAATATAAATTGATTTGCTAGTATATGAACTGCTAACTTTATATCTGTTATTCTGTAATCTAGTACCCACGAGGTACTGCACCGTGTATTACATGTAATACATGTTTCTGCTTTACGTGACTATATTCCAACGAATTGACAATTGCAGCTGGTGAAAAGCTAAATAATTTCAACGTTTGAAAATCATTTTGTGGGGCTTATTATTAAAAAAAATCAATTCGCACTGACAACAGCCAAGAAAACTTGCCAAGTGGTAAAGTATTATATATCACAGAAGATTAACAATTCTTGATCAAGTTTTAATTCAATTTCAAATTTCTATCGGAATTTCACATTTTTTTGTATCTATAGTTTATAAATCATAATACGGATCGATAATAAATTAGTTTTTCTGTTTTAAATTAAAAGTTAAAAGTTGCCATTGGTATAAATTTCAACAAAACGCATTAATTAAATGAAAAATTTCAAATGCGTCATTTGAAATCATTTGTTTGCATATAATATATTGATGATTAAACCTTTAGTGAATTAAGTTTTATTATTCTTTAATTAAAAAGTTGATATGCCAATAAATGATTTCTTAAAATAGCTTGCTTAGACTTTGGTGGGAAATTGGGCTCTTGGTATGGAAGTTAGAAATAATATTGGTGATGAATATGAATTAAAATGTATGAAATAACAGTGCATAATTTCGTTATTGATTAATCGCGTTTCTTATTATTTTAAAATCTAGATTCGTACAAATTTGATTATTCCATCAATACTTCAAAGGTTGAATAAACTTATAATTAGGCAACACAACCTGCATATTCAACCCGAACTCCGTTTAAACACCAATCAGAAACTTGCATAGCATTAAAGTCATCAAATAATTAAGCTTGGATGTTTACCAATAGGTGACTAAATGTATATTTACTAGTACACTATAAAGTATTAATTACTTTACAAAACATTGCCAATGCCTTGCCGTATATAAATCTAAATCTGTATATACATTTCATATTTGATTTATGATGACATAAAATGCATGCCCTGAATGCACCTATAACGTATACATTTCTAACAAGACAAATTTGATCTTGAATCAATAACTATAATGCACACACATACACACACTACTACACACACATACACACATATGACATTCCATTCCAAATGAAAAATATCAATCATTTCAATTAATTTTATTTTATAGAAACGATTATATTTTCATTTCAAAATGAAAATTATAGATTTTCGATCAATATTAAATGAACATAAAAAATGTTTAATAAAATGATGACGGTTTTTTCCTATTCGGTTATTGCAGAAAGTTCCAAAACGTAATCGTTGACTGGATTATTACTATAACTCTAGACAGTTTTATTAATATGGCATAAATCATTTTATATAAATTAAATTTTTATTGTTTTCTAAAACCATTACAAACGTTATTTATTTACTTGCTCAAAAGTTGAAAAATTAGAACTAAAAATCTGCTATTTTGAAAATCCAATAGCAATATATTAATAATTTCCTTTTTTTTGGTATTTTATTAAAATTCATTTAAACATATTTCTTTTCTCTATCTCAACTTAAGTATAGATAAACTTAGACTCCTTTGAAAATAAACGATTGAATTATTACGTATCCATCCGTATGTGTTTTTTATGTATGATAACTAAATTAAATATAAACCGGAATTTAAAAGTCATATCAGAAAAGTCAATTTCGATTTTCTAGAATATTGATTTGTGATTTTGAAAGCTGGCAGCTGTTTTCTTTCTTAAATCTAATGTATAAAATTATACAGCATAAAATTTTATTTGATATCTCCTCTACTTGCAATAGAATCTGCTAACAAGAATGAACGTAAGGAAACCAATCGAAAATTATCTCTATCCTTTCATACGTTAAGCCAATAACCTTTTGTCAACTTTTAAATATTTTTCCATGCTCACAATAACAGTTACTCTAACAATACTATGTATAGAATATAAATACTATATAAAATTTATTTTCACTAAAAATGATATGGGTGAACTTTAACAAGCCATCATTTTATCCTTTATAAAAGTTCATACGACTGCAAATAAATATATATTTATTGCATTTTTTAACTACCACTCGATACTAACGTGTTAGAATAATTATTTTTTCCTAGTACACAACACAACAAAGTTTTTTTATTTAGTAAATAGCAAAACAAGTTTTATCACATTAACCCTTAAAATGGAAAGTTTAAATAAAGTTTATTATCAAAATAAACTTCCATTATTGTTTGAATTCTATATGTGTACTTTACGCCATTAAATTACCAGATGTTTAATATTCTAAACTTTATCCTGATAGGCCTAGGGTTCTCTAATATTATACAAGTAATAAACAAAGAAAAAAATATATAACGTAATATTTATAGTAATCTAGGCTCCAGCAAAAATTGGTATTATTTATGGAATTGCATCATCTCATAATATAAACATGATTGAATTTGCATGTCATTAAAAATTTACATTAAAATCTACTATGAAACGTTGTAACTTTTGAAATTATGAACTTAATTGTTTTAATAATTTTTCTTTTTACAAGTTTTACTTAAGAGTTCAAGTTGTTATATTTTAAAAGAAAATTCATTCTTAACTATGGTAATCACTTTTTTACATTTTTTTTTATTTCATCCCAGTCTGATGCTTATTTTCCTGTATATATGCGTACATTTTTAGAGTTGCAAAGTTAAATTAGATTTATTTCTATTTTAGAGAATGGTTTATTTTCATTTTCAGTATATTCATAACCTATGATTTACATAAGCATATTATATGCTGGATATTAAAAATAGCACACAAAAGTATTTTAAATTTCTACAGAATTATGAGATACTAAATATAAAGGACCACAAAAGGGTTTATTTGCTAAAACAAGGTTCTTAGTTGCACAAAGATAATCAAATTAATTATATGCTTGAGTTTGATCACCGAAATTTTTTTCTTGTAATCTTAATTAATCCATTTTAAACGTTAATCGATCAATTGGAAATTTTCAGATCTCATGACATAATATTAACGTTTCTAAAAAATCCAAGTTAATATTTGCACAAGATATTAATATCAAAATTTGTGATGTTGTATTTGTTCTTAATATTGTTTGTTGTTTACACAAAATCAAATTAAATGAAATTATTTACGTATTACTAGGAAATGCTGTTATTATTGTATAAAATTTGTTTGTTAACATCAATTTATGTGATAGAAAAGATAATTAGTAAACATCATTTGATCTTATAAAATGTTAGACATAATCCTGAATAATATCTATATAAGCTTGTCTTCTAAAATCTTTAATTATATATCAAGCAGCAAAATCTGTTTACACATAACTGTTGCTATAATAATATTTGCATGTTTAATTAAAAATGTTTCAATTTTACAACATTGTATTTGTAGGTTATACATTAATATATGATTTGGATTTGGAATTTAATGGATGGAAAATTAATATATTTGCATGTAATAAACAGATCGAATTCATATTACTGTTTTTCGCATTGTTAAATTTATCAACTTTATACGCGAATTATAAAATATGTAGCTGGAATAATTAAGCTTACAAAATTATGAATCATTTACATTACAAAAACGTTATTTTCTATGACGGTCATCATACCTCGGAAGCTTCCATAGCAAACATAACTTTAAATTTGTCGTGTACATCTAAGATTATATTGTATATATGGATTGTTTACTTCCTTAAAACATTCATTAAGCATTTTTAAGTTTATTAATTTAATTTATAGAATAGATATAAATTGTTAAACAGTCATATGGTTGACTCAACAGTTTCTATTGATTCAAATTGTCTATCATGAAGAAGTTTAGCCTTATTAATGTGGCAAATCTTCTACAAGTTCCCTCTTTCTACTAATATGGTTGCATCCAGATTTTTCATAAATTTTAAACATGTTATTGTAAAAAAAAACCTTATTTCTTTTAATTTCACAAAATTCCTTGATTTGGGACTTTTTCTGTCACTCATTTGTGATTTTTAAGTAAAGTTTGTCATATTTTCGGACGAAGAGATTATAATTTATAAGTGCATGTACTAAATATGATATTATTATTAGATTAATGTTGATATCATTTTGATAAGGTGGCTGCAGAAGTCTTTAGATGTATCTTGGTACATGGTACTACATGCAGGGAATATTTAAGCAAATTAGCATAGAACAAAGATTGCTGTTCTACTCATTGTTAACAAGTTTAGTTTAAATTATTACTCTATAAATTTAATTTATGCTACCTGAAATTTGTCCTTATAGAGCACAAGAAGAGGCAAACATGTACATCTCAATACAATGTTATTCTAAACTACAATTATGTATTACCTTAACTTGAAATTTCCACAAATTTCACTTCTTACACTCTCAATTTACTATCAAACTTACTTGAAAACTTGACTCAATTGTTCCGTAATATTTTACTCATAAATTTATTACTTTATATTGCAAGTTATTTTACTACTACATCCAAAATACTTGTTTTCTCTCAAATAGTCTTATTTCGTAAATAACTTAATAATTTATAGTAAAATAAGAATATATTGTGTGTAGTATTATTGTGTACCGTTTATTTTGAGACTATACATATTATTTTGATCAGTATCGCAACAGTATTTTTTATTTATAATTCACAATAAAGTAAAGTGTGTAAGTTGGTAAATTTCATAATAGCGAATACACACGCAATTATTTTTTAAGTTAAAAAAATATACGTTTATACAATTTCTAATTGCGTACACGATGATGTCGTCGAGATAAAAATTTTCCTTTTTCATACCGATAAACATGCATTACAATAACATTTTATATTATTCTTAACGCGTTTTTAACTTTATATATTTTATTATATATGTATATATCATATATATATATAAATAAATTTCTGTTTGTAAGTATGTGGATATGAAAAAAATTATATTTTTTATATTCTCCCCATAAAATGATCATTAGTTAGCTTTGACTTGTCACGAAACGCGTTCCATTTCACACAAACATCGATTTATCACAAAACTAAGCAAATATTATGAATAACAAATATTTTAAGTCAGCTCTCCGACGTGTTTTTATCACAAATAATGTTATTAATGTTTATAGGTAAATTTTTCCGAATCGTAATGAAACATGAAAAACAATAATTTGAGGAAATTTCTGTTTTGGCAATTTATTTAAAAACTAAGAAAATATTATCTTGATAATTATGTGTGAGATGAGGCGTAAATTTACATTTCCGTTTCTTAAGAATTGAGAAAACAAAGTACACAGATCAATCAGCATAAAATATAACGATTTTGGTGTGTTAGTGTAAGTAACGATTTTGGTTTCATTTCGAATTTGATCATAATTTCCATCTGAAAGTTTATATACATTAAAACGAGCGACCTCAAATCCTTTTACATAATTGTTGTTATTGGTAAACTTAAATGAACTGAAAACTAGACATCCAACTTTTGTTTTCGACAAAACTATTAGACTTCAGTAGACAAGAAAGTTGTTTCCACACAAAAAGAAGAAATAATAAAAAAGAATAAATTACATAACTTATAGAAGTATTAAAATTAATAATTTATTATTTTTTTCTCTCTAAACTTGCATTTTATCGCAACATTCTCTACACGCTTTAATAAACACACAGTAAACTAGTAAACTAGTTATTAACTTTTTTGATTTAAACTTTACTTTTCGTTAACTACAATATATATATATATATATATATGTTAGTAGGAGTATTTTATAGAATGAACTATGCCGCAATATAGTCTCGAAATAAATTAGTATTCTAATTAAATTTGTTTTGTTTACATTGTTACTAATCAACGGATGTGCATACTCTATTTGTTTACACTAGCTGGCATTTAATACCGATTTATTTATTATAAAAAGAATGTGTTAAAAACTAATAGTTTTACACCATTTTCTACAAAATTAAATTTTGCATTTTTTTCACTAAAATTAATATTGAAGGACATTTTCTAGTAACGCGTAAGAATTTTAAAAATATTGTAAGTAAAATGTAAATTGTTACTAATCAACGGATGTGCATACTCTATTTGTTAACACTAGCCCGAATTTAATACTGATTAAAAAGAATGTGTTAAAAAACTAATAGTTCAACACCATTTTATACATAATTAATTTTTGCATTTTTTCACTGCTTTACTAATAATAGAATTAATATTATAGGACATTTTCTAGTAACGCGTAGGAATTTTAAATATATTCTAAGTAAAATGTAAATGTAATAATGCATTTTGCATTTATAATGTAGGATAAAATATCGAGTCGTAATTTTAATACACGTACTTTTTATCTTATTTAGTTTCTTGTTTCTTTGTCGTTTTACGAGTGACATTTATTACGAGAATTTCTATATATCCATGCACCTTTAGGATGGTTTAGGGGAAAGCAACATATCTTATACACTCTCTAAGTAAATTTAGAAAAATTGTAGCTCAAAGAGTAACGCAATTGAAATTTATAAAGCGTTAAATTTAGCGTAACACGACATGTTGTCGAAATCCTCTAATGTAATTGTCTTTATTTTGCAAGATAAAAAAAGCAGCCAAATTTATAATAATTACAAATACTCCAATTATTATTGTATTATAAGGCCGCCGCATTGTAATACATTATTTACAAGTACTCGAAATGTAATTGTTTATAATTCAAAATGTATTATTGGTTTAATATTTTATGTTATTAGAATGGAAAATGAATAATTTAGTATTTATTTCAGATGTTTTTTTTTGTATTTTGTTCTTGTGTGTAATTTCAATGTTAACTTCCGAAAATAAATATTTTTTACTTGTATTACAATCTAGGTCTAAATTAACATATTAATTATGTAAATCAAGATTTAAATTATTATTGTAATAAAATGAATGTATACATTATTTAATATTAAGTATTAATCAAGAAAAATTCAAATGAATGCGAAACAAAAATAAATGCTATTATAATATGCTTTTTGTGGCTTAAATTAGAATGACATAAATGTGGTATTATGAAACTAATTTTACAATGTTATTAAGCTTGTACTTTATACAAGATTTATCACAAGTGGAAATGGTCACAAGAGATAAAGTAGAATATTGATCAAAGTACTAATATACTAATTAGTTATAGTAACATTTAAATGTAGCAAGATGAGTTAGTTGGTCCATGGCTAAAATGAAATGATTGAAAACGATTTGAGTTAACAAACTCTAATATATCTAATACTTGAAAGATATTTGGGTTTAAAATGGCAATTTTGAGTAACAATTTATATCACACACCCTATATATCCAAAACAAGAATTATGGCTAGTCATTTGACAAATTTATGATTTCACTCGTCCGGGAAACCTATATCTTGCTTTAATGAAACGTAAAAATGTGATCAATTTTGTGCAGAAAAGAACCATTCTGTAAGTCGATTTTTTTGTACAAATATCTTTCCAGCCTTATTTGGATTTTTATATACTAAACTATCCATGCGTGCATTAAATAAGATGGATTTTTTTCTACAGATCTTTTGATGCAAAATTATTGTTTAATTTTAGTAGAATTTCGAGGATATTATTTTCATTCTGAACAACTCAATTTATCTTTTAAAAAATTGTGCTCTTTTGTCTGGACGTGGTTGAGTTATTTATTACTACAAAGTAAATATGCTTTTATTCATATACACACTTGTACAAATATACTATATTATACACATAATACATCGAATTATTTATATTTTTTCACTATTTCATTCTTTTCTGCAACTGCCAAATTTTTTTCTATTATATTTACACTTTTTTAATTAGCAATATATATTTTTATATAGAAATAAAAAACGAAATTTATTATCTTTCATCTAACTAATTGCAACCAGCACTTTGTAACAAATGATTTTTTTCTCTCGTATAAAAAGTTTTTAGTCATCATCACATGTTACATAAAAGCAACATATTTTTAAATTAAAAGCGAGAAAATGTTGAGCATATTTATAGAAGAATTAATAAATTAATTTGGTGGAATGAAAAAAAAGCACAGCAATTTTTACAAATGGATATAGTAGCTATTTAGCTATTTACCATATACTACTATAATAACTAGACTCAATAATATGTTATGTATGTCTAGTTGACACTATAAATTTTGTATCCTACAGTTAGTAAATACATATAGCAACATATTTTTAATTTAAAATAGAGAAAATGTTGAGCATATTTATAGAAGAATTAATAAATTATTTTGGTGGAAATAAAGAAAAAACTGGCATATTTTTTACAAATGGATATTTTAGAATAGCAGCTACTTATACTACTAACTATGCTTAATAGTTTGTAATGTATGTATAGTTGACACTATAAATTTTCTATCCTACACTTAGTAAATACATATAGCAACATATTTTTAATTTAAAAGAGCGAAAATGTTGAGCATATTTATAGAAGAATTAATAAATTAATTCGATGGAAAGAAAAAAAATGATTCAAAGCTACTTATACTTCTACTTCTAATTATGCTCAGTAATATGTTATGCATGTGTAGTTGACACTATAAATTTTGTATCCTATACTGCTGGTGGTAATGAAGTTAGTAAATTAATAGATTCAATGAAAATCAGTTTATGCTAATGATAAGGTGGCGCTTTTAAGTTATTGTTATTACTGGTAGTAATAATATCATTAAATAACCGTAAATTTTCTCTTAGAGAGAAGTTTATGTAGAAAAGCTGCCGATCCTGCAAGATGAACACCACCAGGGCGTCGTAGATTAGAAAACAGGGAAAGGACATAGGACAATAAAAGCTTTCGCTATCTTGGTGAAAGGCGGGATGGGCAACGTTGCGTTCGGACAAAGACAACTATATTCTTTTTGGTTTTTTTCTCTCAGATAAATGATGGTATTCAATGTTGCGTTAAAATTAAAGGCACCGGAAACTATTTTTAGAGTTTGAAAGTCCTTTCAATATCGCTGCATTCATCCCACTTAACCCACTAATATAAATAAAAAAATTTATAGAGGAGAAACGAAAGTTTGCGAATACCAATTTGAAACGTTTAATAAGAATAGTTTTCGAAATGCTGCACCACCGTTATAATTGTGTTATGAGAAAACCAACCACCGTCGACATTTTTATAACCATTTAAATTTAATTAGAAGATATCGATTTTCATGACATTGAACACGCTTCGTTTTAATATAACTATAGATATTCTACAATAGATAGTATATTTATGTATTTTTGATTAATGCGTTTAGTGTTAATTGCAAGTTTCAATTATTTTCTAGCACTGTTGAGAACTTTGTTAATATTGCACAGACTAAAAATTGTCAAATTCCATTCGCAAGGGAAATTAATTGAGAATTCTTCACACTGTGCATGGGGAAATAAAAAATGTTATTTTAACAAGTTTATTGGGTTTATATAAAACACTCACTACTTAACGCTAATTTTATACGATAGTAGCAATCATGCGAATAGTATTTGCTTAAATGAAAACATTTTTTTTTTATTGAATAATTAATTTATTATCTACTCGACTGTATTTGTATGAATTAAGTATTCATGCCGAGGTAAATATTCATATTCACATTTATTATATTTTAATGGTATTATTGTCAGCGGTGCTAGTAATAATAATAATAATAAATAGTGGAAAAAAAGTGGAATATTTTAAATGCAACATTATGATTAGCATAAACTGCTTTTGATCCTTTAAGGCAGAAATCTATTATTCCTATATGGAGGGTGAATGTGTATTCTGCAATTCAATGATGGCCTGCAGTCGCTTCATTATCAATACCACATCATGCCACTGCGATATTACTAAACGCCAACCTTGCATATTATTGTTTATATTATCATTATCAATGTGGCGTGAAGATTGTGCGAACTTATACACACAAAAGAACAGTTCCAATCTTATAAATTATCAATTAAAAACGAAACGATTATAATAATTCTTAGATGCATAAACCATTTTGGGATAATTTGTTCTGGTTAACTGGGCCAAACTGCAAGATGTATGTAAGCGCGTGTTTAATTTTAGATAACATTCTACAACCTTTATTACATTACTTACGTATGTAAATTTTCCACAAAATTTTACTTTACTTTGGCTTCTCATATTGAAAAAATGCGAAATACATTAAGCTCCTAACATAACAACCTTCATTTTCTGTTTTTTAATAATTTACCATAAAACTATTTTACACACATTTACGTTACGTTGCATTTTTTTTTTCTCCTTTTACTATAGTCCATGAAATTTTATGAAATATATTCTTATCTACGATTATGAAAAATCAATACTATTTTACTTAAATGAACGCTTATTCTACGTAAGCAAAATTATATTTTAGATTTACTTATTCTATTAATGAAAATTCTTTTCTTAAATGAAATGATTTGTTTTACATTATTAGGAGAAGTGATATGAGTCAGTTTTAATGTTTTTATGAAAACTAAATATCTTGCTACCATAAAAGTATTCTAATACATAATTACATCATTTGAGAAATAAAGGATGAAGGAACTATTTTATTAAGAAAAACAAAAAATCTGTGTTTTTTGTAATGTACTTTAATGTATTTCTAGAATTTTATAATCAAAAGTAGACTATCTATATATAATATACTTTTAAAATAATTCAAAATTGATTTTAACAAAGCGCTAGTTGTCAATAACTAAGCAATGAAGGTTTGAAGCAATGTTTAGCTAGTTGACAAATTTTTAAAATCAGAACATTTACGAGAAAGTCTATAATGCTTTTTATCAAATATTCTATATAATATATATTTAATAGCTACTGTCATTCCCTAACACATGAAATTAACCGCAAGTCCTAAAACTGTGCCAACCGAAAGTCACTAAATGCATGTCAAATATAAAAAACCCCCGGGTCATAGGATTGAGGTTAGATCATAGTAACAAATAATTGTCAAAGTCGCAGTAAGGAGCAAAGGACTCAAAGGTTGGTTTCCAATTTGGTTTGACAATTATTTGCCAACTTCGTTGGCAACGAGCTGCCCTAGAGCTTTTAATATATTCTTAAACATTATTTTGCTACAACATGGTACATACCACATATTTGAGCCACTTCTTCTATATGTAAATATTATATAAGAATAGTTACAGCGTTTAATTACAAGTACACTATTACCTTTGTATTTCTATGAATACATAGAATAATTTTAATTATTTTATAAAGACTAGAAATAAATGATTGTATCTGTAAGTATAACATTTGATAATAATTCTGGGCAAGGGCAACGTTGCTTATAATTTCTCTTGAGATTCCAAAACAATGCATAGATGTAAAAAATCATCTGGGAGACATTACCTTAACAATATTCCATACACTTTACTATTATTAACTAGTTGTTAATTTTCATTATTGTTTGTTAACTTCTAAAATGTTATTGTATAAATGTATAGTAAGTACAATATATATAATACAAAAGGTTAATGTATACGTATATTCAAAACTTCAATGGAAAATGATATGTTTTATTATATTGTATATCAAAAACAATTTCGTAATTGAAAAGTGGCAACTTTCATCATTATGCCATTCCTTTGTTGCTCCAGCGAAAATAATTGCATTTTTTCCGACGATTTTTCTTCATTCGTTGCGACAAATGCATCCACTTCGGTTTGTTAGCATCAAGAAAAACAGCAAAATAAGTAAATAAAGCATTTCGTTGGCACACTTAGACAAGGCAACAAACATTGCAACATTATTTTGCGGTTGTATCTTTAATATGCATAAACGTAAAATAATATTTATTATAGAAAAGTGCCGCTTTGATAAAACGATGTTTGAAATTAAATTTGCTGCTTCAAAATTCCGCGTCTACAAATGTATGTTGTAATTAAATTTAGAAAATATCATTAACAAACTACTTAGAAATTAATAAAGTCAAAGGCTCACATTTTATGAATTATTCTGATAATTCTATTAATGAAATATATGTTTTTCTGTTTTAGGTGGGTTTCCCTTTTCACTCTTCCCTTGAATAACACATCAAAAACAACAAGTAAGCAATAAATAATGTACGTATTCGTATGATATAAAGAAATATCATAAATATTTGTCATAATAATCAAATTTGTTTACATTATAATTTAGTTTATATGACAATGGATATTTATACTTGTGTCTATGTCTATGTCAGTTTTCAACGTAAACTCGGTTAAATTACGGAAAGGAAATGGCGTTATTATTTAAAACTATCGTAAAATTCAATTAAATTTTCTAGAATGGGAAATTATCTTTCTTTGACAGAAATATTTCGTTTATTTAGTTTTAAACAAATTGAATTATTTTATTTATTCAGTAAGAGTTTATGAATAAAAATGCATTGTTTTTATTCGCATGAAATATTTTAATATTTATTCTAAAAATCATTCATCTATAGCAATTAATTTTTATTATTTATTTTTTATGTTTTCGAGTATATGATATTTCAAGCTTCAATAGCTGGATAATTAAAATTTCTATAGATGTAAAACGTTGGTAAAATATAAATAAAAATATTCAACGGGAATGAAAAATTTGGCTTATTGTTTTAGAGAATTACGTGTGCAAAAATTTAATTCAATGCGCATAAAAAATTATTTCTGTTTATTTCAAACAATATCTTGTTAAATGTCATGTTTTTTTTATCTCTTACTTATACAGAATTAAAAATGCTTCATTATATTCAACAATCAAACAAAAATTGTGTTGATTAAAATTAATAAAAGGTGTGTATCCATGGATTTTTTGTTGCTGAAAAATATTAACTTTGAAAGTGATACCATGTACATTAATTTAAATTGTTTGTTTTATAAGAAAAGAAGTAAGTAAAGTTTATGTAAACACATTATATGGTTGCTTAAATCAAAATGGAAACAACTCTGTCATCAAGTTTCCCACTTAGACTACACCTGTAATATTAAGTTTTATTAGTTAATTGTTAAGTTTGGTTCTATGAAGTTATCACAACTAAACACCAATTCGCAACTTATAATATATTTCCTCCTACATGAACGACGCGGTTACTTACACTTTATTTGTTTACGTGTATTCAATATGTACATAATACAGTGGAACCTCGACATACATTCTCAATTTGTTCCAAATGTTTGGACGTATCTCAAATTTTCTCTATTTTTTAATTAGAATTATTGGCTCATAGATTTTATTTATATGATTGAATCATTTGAGTGAGGTCGTATGTGGATTAAGATTTAAGCTATCGACTTCATTCAAAAAAGAGAATGAAGCTAATTAATAAATACATTTCGCTAAAGCTCTACTTCTTTTAAAAGAGCCTTTTTGACACCAAATTTGGCATGTAAAAATATCCGTTTTTTACTTCGATTATTTTTTTACTACTTATTTTGCTTTTTTTAAAAAAATGAAGGTTTAGCGAAATGTGTTTGTTACTTAGCTTTATTTTCTTTTTTGAATGAAGTCGATATCTTAAATAATAAGGTAGAAAAACGGACATGACGATTAGCACGATTTCCCTTAAGAAATGCATGTAAACGCAGTTTGCGCGCGAAATCGGCAAGAGGAGCCTTAAAGACGTATACCGAGGTAAATTTTTCTTGGTAAAACAGGTCGTATGTCAAGTTGAACATATGTCGAATGGACGTAGGTCGGGGTTCCACTGTACATATATTTTTGTTTACCTACTTGTGATTCTATAAATTTCATTTAAAAGCTTTTGATTAAAACGGCGTTAGTTTAAATATAAAATTAGCATTAATGAAATGAAATGAAAAGGTCGCGTATTAAATGAAATTAATGCATTTTAAAGAAAATTACATTTCGTATGAATAGCTGAAATGCAAACAAAACAATCTTAGTGAAAAAATCTTAAATTATGTTTTGTCACTTCAATCCCCTCGACTTTTTATGTGTTTCTATTTCCAATTTTTTTTTTGTTTGTTTGCGTTTTTCCAGGCCCCGAGTATTGTATGTGGAATAATTTATTCGAATAGTTGATTAAGTGATTCCTGTTATGAGAAACGTAGTCCAACGTACATACATACATATAACGTGTCTGATTTATTGCAAATGTATGGCGTGTATATACAAGTATAGAAGGATGTATAAGTTGAACATGTCATAACAGAGCCCTTGCACATCTGCATCCCATGAATTAGGGATGAGGTAGTTATTTCCTCGTCTTTCAAATCTGTCATAATATTACCTTATTTCGTTCAATTTTATGTGTAATCCTTTCTTGTTTTAAAGGAACGTATGCTCAACGAGTATGCACATGTGTAAATCGATTAGAAATTTAAATTCACCTCCGTTCTTGCTAAATTTTTCATAAAATTGTTCTCAAATTTATGCTTCTTATTATTGTATACTACTACGTATGTACCATACTATAGCATACTACAGCACAGCACCATACACATAAAAAAGCTGAAAGCGAAAAAATATGTTATTCTCTCCAAGTTTAATGGTAAATATGATTGAGCGTTGGTGAAATCGACAATTTAATAAACTTGATTCTGAAAAGAGAGCATTTTTATTATAGCGCGCTAGAATAAAAGTAGATTAAGAGCTGAATAATTGTTGCTGTTATTTGGAAAGTTCTTGTGTGTTTGTGAAGCAATAATAAATCTAGTAGTCCATGTTGTTTGCAGTAGCAGTAGTATGGTACTATAATAGTAATGATCAAGATTCAACGATGAAGCAGCCAAAAACTTCCACAGATAAAAGTTTTACGCTCTGAGATTGAATTTAAACTAGAATTCAACTTAACCATTTCATATATCATTAAGAAGTTTTCATTTTTATAAATCATTTTTGCGCGCGATTTTAATATTTCTTGCTGTAATCGTGATTATTACAATTAATATGTTGCAAATGGGTCAGTCGGAAAATGGCTTTTCTTTTTCTTTTTTTATATAATAAATATGTAGAATAAGTATTGTTTTGCAAATAATTAATTGCTGCTTTATTAATTTTTTTAATTTAAATTAAATTAAATAATTAAATAAGTATACTTAGATTATTATTGTATATTTCCATAAGTACATACTTCAATTTCATAAATTAATTAATTAATTATTTTATTTCATTTAGACTATGTATTTATTTATGATTAAAGGGATGAAACTGATTTTGTTGTATTAAAATAAATTACAGTAAGGCAGTTCAATAACTTGAACATACATATTTAATTTTTGTTTTGATTGAAAATGTTGTGATATAAACAATGTAGGTATATTTTTATTTGTGAAAACGTATTGTAGAAAATGCGTAATAAAATAAAGCAGCATTAAAAATTTAAAGCCGTATAGTGTAAGGTTGATGTGAGCAAAACTTTGTCATTATAATAACACGTGATTGTACTTTCAAAAAACATATTCGTGTGTGTGTGTGTGTGTGTGGAGGAAAAGCCAGACTGCGTGAATGACATAAAAGCAACGCGCTGCCTAGATAACAATAGGTTTGTTAAGACGGGGGCAACATATTCCGAACAATGGTTAGACAAGCAGACAGACAATTGAATTTCCACCAACCATTCATATACTGATTGACTAATTATAATTACTCAGCTGAATCATAATTGTCCTTTAAGTACACGTAGTGTCATTAATATGTATTTTGAATCCAACCAAAACATGCTTCAAATTTCGTTATATACTGATGAAAGCTGAAGTCTGAAAGCATGTGTTTCCACGCTTTCGCATTATTTACTTAAAACACCAAATGCAAATTATTATCCATATATACGTATTACATATCACAAAGCTCAATTACTATTAATGAGAGAAAACTGATTTTCCAAATGACCCATTTACACATTGTAATTGTTGTAATGACGTCTAATTTTGTACTGTTTTTCATCCAGTTACTACATTTCCTATTTATTTATGTTAATTAAATAACAATTCAAATAACAATAGATGGTATTAAATTTCCAAACAGAATTTTTCAGTTTTATTTTAGACCTATATCTATAGATGAAAGTTTTGCAACATTCATTAGAGTATAGTTTGAAATAAAATATAAAGTGTAATCTTCTTTTGAAGGATTAAATAAAGTAATTTTCACAATACTGTTAGATATATATACACACATGCATTTCATTTCTAAACAAAATCATTTTCAGTATTTTCCATTTTCCTAATACATACAGTTTTTAAGCTCAAATATAATTGAATGGAAAAATTGTGTTGAATTGTTACAATGTAGATGAATGCTAGCATTTGCATATAAAAAATCTCTATTTCCATCATTAATCAATCAATCAATCAAAACTACTTTAATCAATAAAAGTGTATCGTTATAACCATCGAAAAGGCAAGCTATAAATTATCATTTTTCCATACAATGCGCTATGTAAAACATAAACTAATGGCTCAATTTTGGTTTTGGATTCAGCTTATAGAGTTACAATGTTGTATCAGTTTTGGTCTAAGTTGGTTTTGTACAGGGAAAGTTTCGCTTTGCATAGAACATTGCTGGCTGGAGAGAATTTGCCTACCCATTATACCTAAGGGAATAACTTAAAACAAAGCCACATATCAAAAGTAAAAGCGACGGTACATCTCAAGTCCCGACATTTCCATGAAAAGTCTCGAACTTCATTTTCCTCACGTACAATATATGAATACTATGTTACAGGATAGTAATCTCCCAGTTCATTGTCACTTGTCATCTGCACGTCTATTTGCACACAATAAACCTTATTTTAAAAGCGAAACAGTGAGATGCATCATAGCTTTATAAAGTATTAAGTGTTTAGACTAAAATATCTAGAGATTTATGAGAACTTTGTTATTTTAATATCATATTGTTGACTGTAACTATAGTAAAGTGCTTTTAAACCCAAATGCAAAAAAATATAAGAGTAAATGCACTCTTTACGGCTTATTTTTTTTCCAAAGAATATAATATTATATATTAAATTAAAGTTTCTACAAAGCCGACCAATAATACATTAATAATGGCTTAATAAGTATTAAATTATTTATAATAAGATATTGTTTGTTGTAAATATTTTATTACAAATTATAAAAGTTTCTTGAGCTTGTTTGTTTATTAAAAATTGATCGATATATTTATTAAAACACAAAATATTACCTATATGAAATTTGTTAGTTATATTTATTAGAAGAATTTGTAAACAATTAATTCTTTATTGTTCTTTTTTTTCTAAATAAATTAACGCTAATGTTTCAACCTTTTATGGTATTATTTTGATCTTTAAAATTAATATAAATACAAAAGCATTTTTGTAACTGACAAAATAAATCAAAACAATATTTATATATCATTTTATACGTAAATGCTTTGTAAAAATCAACATTTCGTTGTGTATCTTACAGCATGTTTCCAAATATAAAAATTTTGAAACGATTCGTTTCGTATTTACTTTATTCATATATAAACATACTCAACAAATTTTTTGCACGTTTCAGTCAAATATACCTTGTTAGAAAAATAAATGACAAATTGTTTATATATCCTATACATCTAACAACAAGAGCCAATCATTTTTTCGCACTCTAACTATATATTTCCAAAACTGACGACTTGTTATGCGACACATTTTATGTAAACATCCTGCAAATAGTGCTTATTACATCGATATAATAACGAGCATAGCAAGTTGTATTTTTCAATAAATGCAAATATTTTCATTTTTAAATATTTTATAGTGGGATGGTTTACACATTTGGTATCTATTGCAAATCATCAATAAGAATTTTCCACGAACACAGAATTGCAATATTTTTACGTGCAATATTGAAATTGTAACTGAATTAAAAACAATGTTTTTGTCTATTCTAATAAGTAGCATTAATTATTCTATTTAAGGACAATCTACTATTTTAAATAAATTCATTATATATAAACTTATTTTTTCGCAGTGAAACTATATATTTCCGAAACTAACAACATGTTATGCGACACATTTTATATAAACATCCTTCAAATAGTGCTTATTACATCTATATAACAACGAGCATAGCAGCTTGTATTTATAACTAAATGCAAATATTTCCATTTTTAAGTATTTTATAGTTGGATGGTTTACACAATTGGTATCTATTGCAAATCATCAATAAGAATTTTCCACGAACACAGAATTGCCATATTTTTACGAGCAATATCGAAATTATAACCGAATTTAAAGCAAAGTTTTTATGCATAAATAGCTTTAGTTATATTATTTCAGGACAATCGACTATTTTAAATAAATTCATAATGAATAAAATCATTTTTTCGCATTCTATCTATATATTTCCAAAACTGCCGATTTGTTATGCGACACATTTTATGTAAAAATTCTTCAAATAGTGCATAGTGCAGTTATTACATCGATATAATAAGGAGCATAGCAAGTTATATTTATAAATGAATGAAAACATTTCCATTATTAAATATTTTATAGTTGGATGGTTTGCAACTGATATCTATTGAAAATCATCAATAAGAATTTTGCACAAAGACAGAATTACTAAATTTTTACGAGCAATATTAAAATTATAAACAATGTTATTATCTATTTTAAAAACTAGCATTAATTATGCTATTTAAGGACAATCGAATATTTTAAATAAATTCATAATATATTAAATCATTTTTTTACACTCTTAACTAGAATATATATTTCCAAAACTGATGACTTGTGATGCGACACATTTTATGTAAACATCCTGCTTATTATATCTATATAATAAGTAGCATAGCAACTTGTATTTGTAAATAAATGTAAATATTTCCCTTCTTAAATATTTTATAGTTGGATGGTTTACAATTGGTATCTACTGAAAATCATCAATAAGAATTTTCCACGAACACAGATGTACTATATTCTAATGGATTAAACACTTTTCAAAAAGGCACTAAATGCATTTAAATGCACTATACATTATGGCTGCATAAGTAGCATTAATTATTCTATTTATGAACAATCGATAATTTTAAATACATTTATAATAACAAAGATAACGAAATGTTTTATACACGTAATGTTTTTTTTAGTTAACTTTGAATGTAAATGTTTGTTACAGTTTGCACATAAATGCATTTGCAATAGGAAATAGAAAACGGATGCATTCTTTAAGAACAATTGCATTGTTGATGATACCTGGAAACGTTATTGCAAAATAAAACGCAGCTTAAAACTTGCATGCAATTTCGAAAACGTTTATATTTTAATTACAATCCTTTACAAAATGCATTCTGTCACCAAAGGATTACGCAATTACTGTTTATTAAATGCAACTCAAACCACATAGTTTTTATTTTTAAATAGATATAATATTACATTTAATTGTAATTACAGTAGCAGCAGTAAACATTTAACAAACATCAGCGCAGTTAGATAAATATAAAATGTAGCACATTTAAGTCTAGCCTCATATCATGCGTTTGTTATTGCATTTCATTTGATAAGTCAGAAACACAGTTTAGATTGAATATTTCATTAGTGGAACAAGTTTATATGTTTAGATAGACTTAGCCATTCAAATTTATTTAACATTAGTTGATGTTATTTCTGCTCATGATAATCTTAGATTTGTTTGCTGCTCTACACTTGGAATAATTATTAAATTTAGTTATATGCATTTGCCGTTGATTGAAAGCTAAACTTGGAGTTATGTTCTAAACGCAATTCATCATTTATTTAAGTTTATTTTAAATCTAATAAAAAGATTCGTTACAGTTTTTCAATGTACGAAAAATCCGTGCAATGTCAGACGGAGTGCACTCACGCGAAATTGAAGTTTTTTTTAACAAATAAAATTAATTGATGAAAATTGAAAAAAATACTTAAAAAAATAAATAGATCCACAAAATTAAAAGGATACTTGATAAATATTATAGCGAAATATATTTAAATGTTTTCAAAAATGTTGTTATCAAATTAAAGGAACGGCTTTTTAACATTCTGGATGCTTTGTTGAGGTCACTATTTAAAATATCATTATCAAAAAGAGTATAATTTTTACAAGTTCTCATATTTATAGCGTTATTGGGTAATTTATAGATAAGGAATTATAAAAGTATTTTACTTTCGTAAACACTTGTGGTCATCAACTTAGTAGAGTTATGATACAAACTAATTCAAAATACCTTAGATTACTAAGTATTCTCCAATGTGGAAAAAATGATCGTACTATACAAAATTTAATAACACACAAAGATGAATAAACCAATACGGCTGAAATTTTATGCGATTCATTTTGAAAAATACCACTAATTGATAATTGCATTGAAATAGAACAAAGTGCACGTTTTTTTTTAAACATAATATTTTAGTTCATTAAAAATAATTAATATAGATATATTGCTATTGTCACATTTCTTAATTGGACGATCATAAATAGAATCGCAATATAATTTTGCGTTAGATTGATTAAGCCAATGAAATACCGTAAAATACTTAATATATTTATATCGTTACTGGGTCATTTATAGATCAGGAATTATAAGTGTTTTACTTTCAGAAACAATTGTTGTCATCAACTTAGGAGAGTTATGTTACAAACTAATTCAAAATACTTTACGGTACTAAGTATACCCCAATGTAGATCGTACTATTCAAAGTATAATAACGCACATTATTTTTAAAATATATTTCCAATTAACGGTCAACAAAGATAAATAATTAACCAATACAGCTGAAATTTTATGTGATTCATTTTGAAAAATACCACTAATTAATAATTGCACGTTTTTGTTTAAAAACATAATATTTTAGTTCATTAAAAATAATTAATATACATATATTGCTATTGTCACATTTCTTAATTGGGCGATCATAAATAGAATCGCAATATAATTTTGCATGTAGATTGATTAATTCAATGAAATGCCGTTTTTTGCTACAATAAAACATTGTAATTTATTGCAATGTATTTACTGGGAAAGAGAGAAAAATAAAACCAACATTTAATTATTTTTCATCAAATTTGTATTTTTATTTCGTATAGACACCCTCCTACACACATACATATTCACATACGTTGGAATAAAATCAAGGCAATTATATATAAAATGTATTATCAGGACATAACTGATATCGTCGTTAATTATTATCTATGTTCCACTATTCATATTTTCAGATTGCAATGTGAATTTTAAAATGAAAACTCCAATTTACGAAAATATAAATAAAATTTTATTTATCGTTCAGTTTACACACTAATGCAATAACAAATGTAATAAATCCATTTAATTGTGTGTTATATATCAAATGGTTGAAATAGTTAAATTTTTGTTTCGAATTATATATTTTATATATATTTTGTTTACGTGTTTGGCAAAATGCTGCTTTTTATTTATATTTAAGTAAAACTAGTTTGCCTGTTTCAAGTGAAATAGACAATAAAAGTTTGTTAAATTTTTTCCTTCCTTCTGAGTTTTTAGTTTACTGAGTTTCGTACATGAATGTATTTGCAATAGAAAATGGAAACTTGAAATGCTATTTTGTAACGCAATTCTGCTATTTGTGTATAAGATTTTGGTTTAATTTAAAAATACATAGAGTCAATATAAAAAAAAACAGCAAACGTTGCTAAAATCGTGTACAATATCGAAAAGTAATTCACTTTCAACGTTATTTATTGCGTGTTTTTAATTTAATTTTGTAAATGTAATATATTTATTATTGAAAAGCAAGCAATTTACAATTTTACGCTCGGGCAATAAAAATACTTTTAATAATAATAAAAAATGTTCAAATGCTCACAACCGTCAACGTTGAAATGAATCGATAATTATAAATTATCACACATTCAAAAATACATTACGAATGAGTTGACTTATTTGAACCACAGCGGCATCTTCTAATAAATTGGCTTGTAGAAGCAAACTATTTTGCGAAAAAAAAGTATTTGGTTCACTTTAATGTACGTAATTTGTAACCAATTATAAATTTATACTACGAAAGTATGCACAAGTCCAATTTGGAAATACGTTTTCCTGGATTAGACCTCACATATGTTGGCGTTAGAATTGTTAATCTTTAATAAAGAATATGTTTGATTGTTTGTGTTAAAAAATAAATATTCATTAGTTAGACTATTTATTATGAGGATTGGATAATTTATTAGAACTTTAACAGAAATATCATAATATTTATTCTATTAAATGACTAATAGTGATCTCTTTTTGTAGTCTAAAAGTCACTAAATTAATTAAACTAATACACTATTGGACATCGTAGTAAATTTATTTTATGAAAATATACGTACATACATGGAATGTTCCAAAGACACGCTTTTCTAAAATAGAACCTTTCACTGATGACATTTGCAAATAGGTAACTAAGTTAAAGAGCTACACAAGTCGCTAGAGATTTGTCATGGGACCATTCTAAGCAGAGTTATTCGACATTGAAATTTTGAGAGATTATTCGTGATTATGTAGTTATGTGTAATGCAGTCACTTATTTGCATGTGACTTTATTGATAAAGCTATTTTAGAAAAGTCTTATTTACTGTAGCACACCTTGTAATTACATTTGTTGGTAATAAACTTATAACTGATTTAAACGAATTTATCATTCATCAACAATGTAATATCGTTTTTAAGATAAAAAAGTTGTTCAAGTATTTGTCACATATGTCTTACTTATAGTCCAATCTAGGCGATAGTTTAATTAGATAGACTTGGCCATTCAAATTTATTTAACATTAGTTGATATTATTTCTGCTCATGATCTTAGATTTGTTTGCTGTTCTACACTTGGAATAATTATTAAATATTTAAAAAAAATCTTGTTTACTGCTGCATACCTTGTAGTTACATTTGTTAGTAATAAACATGTAACTGACTTAAACGAATGTTTCATTCATTAACAAAGTAACACCTTTTTTTAAGATAAATAAGTTGTTTGTCAAATATATCTTATTTATTGTACAATCTAAGGACAGTTGAAACTCTTGTGTGTGTAGTGATTATTCAGAAAAAATGTTGAATTGAAGTTCAAGTCATCAAATACGATAATAGAAGCTGTAGCAATAGTAAGAATAAGATTTTACGAGGCAATAAATCATTAATGTTCCACGAAATTTTTATGTCGATGAAATGGTTTTATTGTAATATTTGGCAGATTGTAATTTTTACGTTTCGGGATTGATTTAATGTTGAGTAAAAGTTTGTTAAAATAACAAGAAATCTGTTGAAAAGTGTTCAATTTGAATTGTATAAGCATAGGGTGAACTACTTTGAGGGGAAAACCCTCTTAGAAGCTTACCGGACGCTCTACTTACATTTGCTTCATTTGCATTAGAATCGGAATGTTTTCTTACAACTCAGTTTTCTTAGTGCTGGCTGTCAGTCTCATTTCTGTTCTTAAAGACTGCAATTTTCTTTTACTCTCCCTTTTATACTATTTGCTGAGTGTATTTTATTTTCTCTGACTAGATTCAAGTCAACGATGTGTTTACTCAACTTCGACTCTTTCGCATATTGACTTTCGTCTGTTTGGGGGATGAAACATGTATTACGATTTACTGATTTATAATGAGTTGCTTTCACTTTTACAATTTTCTACGTCATCAATTCCCTTTTCTTTTCTGTTCATCTCTATTAAATGAAAAATTGTTTTTTTTTCGCTCTTGCCAGGAGAAAAAATTGTTTAGTCATTAACCTTTTTCTTTTAATAAAAGTTTGAAAATTAACCCTCCCGTACTTTTTCACCACTTTACAATTCCAATTTGAAGGATCTTTCATTTATTTACATATTTATGATTCTCGCTTACGTTCTACTCCTTCTTAAATATTAACAAATTGAGTGTTATAAATCTAAATGATTGTAGAATTTTTTCTATATAAACAAGGAACAATAGATTATTTCCATCTCGTACATAAATTTTAAATGAATCAACCTTATATAATAATGGCTTTAACGCCTTTGGCTTTTATAGAATATTTGCGTGTTTAAATAAATTTTCACTATGTGGTAATGATTTTCATAGAAAAAAGCGTCATGAAAGCTTCTAATCAATTTTGGGATTTTCTGGTTTAAAGTGTTTTATTCATACAAAAAACCGTAAGTGCTTTAACACAATACACTAATTTACTATTTCAATAAAAATACATTAGGGGTAATTTCTTTAAGCCATTCACAATTAACTTGCGTAATTTAATCATGGCTTCCATTCTCTATTTATTCTATTTAATTACAATAGAAACATACTTAAATTGTTGTATTGTATTGTGTAATAAACAAATTAATAGTAATAATAAATTATTGATGGAATAAAACATTATAAAAGTGTAAAACAAAATAAAAGTAAAAAAATAAATAACTGTGAATGTAAAGATTTAGATGGTTTGCATTTATGTTGACTTATAAAGACATTTCTATGAAAAATCATGTTCCGAATTGGCAGTAATTTAGCCAAAGTTCGCACCATAATCTCCATCAATAGTAAACTTTCTAATAAACAAATTAATAGTATTAAATAATAAATTATTGATAGATTAAAATAATTATAAAATATAAATGTAAATCAATGTTTTGTAAAACAAAACAAAGTAAAAAAATAAGCAAGTGTAAATGTAATTATTTAGATGGTTTGCATTTAAAGTTGATTTATAACGACATTTCTATGAAAAATCATGTTCCGAATTGGCAATAATTTAGGCAAAGTTCGCACTATAATCTCCATCAAAAGTATATTTTTGAATATCATTTTTCAAGATAAGATTTTAGAAAGTAAAAGTTTGTATACTATATCTTATATTCAGACAGCGCTATATTTTATGTTTTCGTTCGTTTTCTATATAAGATTGTAGTTTTCATGATTTTAAATTAATATTTTTATAAAGTTCAATACAATAATATTTGTATAGTTTGAAAAGTAGAGCGTAATATTTTGTTGTTGAATCACGTATAGTTTGATTTAATGCAAACTTACCGTTTTTCAGTGAAAAATACAATTGATGTTGGAGAAACGGGGATATAAAAATGCCACAGCAAAAAGAATTATGTATTGAATCTAAATAAAAGCGTTTCTTGTTTGTGCATTAAAAGATTAGAAAATTATAGCCAAAGTTGAAATCGCAACATTCTTCTAATGATATGCGAAGTGTCTGCGCTTTCGTATTTATTTCCTGACAATTTGGATAACGCGGCTTTATATCATTGTACTTTTGTTACGCAAGTTGAAAGTTAAGTTTATGTTAGTTGAATCGAAATCGATGTAGCCTTGAGTTGAAAAACTTGAAAATACAAAACACCCTTACTCTCTAACACACACACACCGACTATACACATGCATCATATCTATTTTAAGTGTGAGTGTTTTAACTTTAATGCACCAGACAATAGTCTTGGAAAAGGAATTTTTTCAACAACAACGAGCGAGCACTTTTCACTATTATGGTATAAGTTTCGAAAAGCGCTTTTCTATATTCTAACCACAATATAGTTAATCTTAAAGCGGGTTAAATGTGTGCATCTTATCATGCTGATAAAACCTTTAGTGGTAGTCTCAGGAAATACAAATTAGGGATTGCATATCTAAAGGATGTTCTACTAACCAAAGGAATTATGTCGTCACAATCTTTGTATACTTATTTATGTTGGGACTTTCTTAATCTACTTTAAACTTTCATTTCATAATCAAACTTATATTAACCCTTAGACAAATTTGCCTACTTGCTATTCCAGACATTTCTTTTTCCACTTTTCTTAATTATGAAATAATACTTTTTTTAATATATAATATTTTTATTTCCACTATTACATTATTGTATTAAATCAAAAACTTTTGTATAAAAGTTGTGAAATTTAATTATTTTTCTAGTACAAGTTGTATTATTTTTTTATGACGGCCAATCTGTAAGTTTAATGAAATTTTCTTTACTTTAAAGTTATTGAAACATGTAACGTTTTTATCAAATATTGATTCGTGTTACCACTCGCTTAAGTTTTCAAAATGATTAATTTAAATTGTTTCAATTTTCACTACTTTTAATTAAGTGAGCGTAATTATTTTTAATAGTTGAAAAATAATAAATTTGCAAATTTATGACATATAGTGAAACAACAACGATAATGTAGGTGGTAAGTTAAATGATATAAAACCGAATTTAAATTTCTTTTACATTAAAAATGACGTTTTTATTAGACAAAAACTTTTACTAATTTATTTTATGAATAGTGTTTTTTGGAGTTTTGAATGGTTGTTTACAAAACTTTTAACAAAATTTTTGAGTCAATTTATGTGAAGTATTCTTAATCCGGTTTTAATTTAATACGAAAATTAAAACAATCCAGTGAAACGGAATTCCAGTAAACAATTCAATAAACTAGAAAATAATTTTAATTTCTAAGTGGATTCATTGATCTATTGATTTAATAGCATAATGGATAAAAATATTTCCTTTGATATCATTTATTTGAATTATAGAAAAACAATAAAACTAAATGTTAATAGTTGAGTAAATTTATTAATGCAAATGCAAGAGAAATAAAATATATCATCATTTTTTACAAGCAATGGTGTAGACTAGAATATAAATTAAATGTATTTCAAAATTTATTGTTTCGATTATATAATTTGACAGCGTTTTAAAGTTTATTGCTTTATTAATTAGAAAAATATATATTTATATGGAATAATTGTGTATATTCATTTGCAATTTATTAAATTATTAATATCGGGATTTTGGGGGAGAGCAATTCCCACTTAAGAATACAGTTAGATTGAGTTTTATATCAAAACGTAAACAAAATAAATCATTCATTTTTTATTGAAATGAAAATTTTCGGTTAAGCGTTTTTGTCGCTGCAAATAATCAATAATTTTGATTAGCATATGTATAAATAAAAAAATTGAAGTAAAAATATTATAATCATATTTGAAGTTTGGAAGACACTAGTTTAATGTTTTGTTCAAATTTGTAGATTAAGGTAATTCCAAGTTGATCTCATCCAGCCTAACCCTACCAAAGTTAGTGACATATAAACGGATACAAAACCCAACGAAGCGTTGAAGAATTTACATAAATTGAAATAATTACGGTCTAAGGGTTTTATTATTTATTGAAGCGAATAAAAAAATATATTCGAGGATTTACAATATCTGTGATTGCGATTTATTCATGCTTTCAATTTCTTTATAAAAACGGCTTTCAGTTTTTTTTGCTAACGAAAAAAAAAAGTTGAAAATTAATTTGGTTGAATTGCGAAATAAACATTCTGTTGTTTGAAAAAACAAAACGAAAATAAGACAAAAGTTTTATTCGAGCATTCCTAGATCTTTTTCACTTAATTCCCATCTCATCAAGTACTTAGAACTTGTAATTTTGGCTAGTGCAGTACAACAGTTTTCACTTATCTCTACGTATCTTTTATTTATTTCATGATTAAAGCACTTCGAGCTGCAATTCTAAAAACGAAATTCAACAATACCAAACATCTTTTAGCAGATAAATAAATAATCATATAACAAAACTCGAAAAATCTCTAATTGTCTTATTTATATTATGCTCCATAAGAGTTAAACTTGTTTACAACTCACAACATGGAAGAAAATGCATGAAAAGCAAAGGAAAAACGTCATTGCTCTTGGGAAATAATTTTCATCAGATTAAATGAAAATTTACCGAACATAACCTGCGTATACCAACCTGTCAGACAGCCATCACTGAAAAGTTATTGCAAATTAATGTCGGAATATATTACACCATTTTTTTCTGCCATTCAGACAGAAAAATTCATTTGGTTCAAATTACAAGAGTATTCGGGCAGGGAAATAATTAGCAAAGAATTCAAATTTGTCATCATCATTAAATATAATAAAATCAAAAAAAGAAAACAAAAATTTCTTTCTTTTTATAATAATATAATTATTAATACATATATACATACATACATACATACATGTATGTATTAAGCGGAAATGATTTATATTACGTTGAATTTGTTATTTAATTAGCGGTTTTCGTAAAAATAATTAATTTCGTACGTTTCCAGGAAGCAGGAAAAAATTGCTTCATTGCGATAAAACAAACAATGTAAATTAATTGATTCGTATTCATACGAGTGTAGATAATTTTAATGTAATATAAAAGATCTTAAAAACATTTAATATGATATAATTAAATTTGTTTTGTTCTGTCTTGTGAACAAAACCTTGAGTGTTTTTGACGTATTAAATTGTATCATTAGCACAAATGAATTTGCATGTTTATTTCATTTCATTTATTTAAAACCTAGTTTTGAAAAATTCTTTTTAACAACATCTGTGGCATTTCGATTCGATTCGGACACAACTGCAGTGCAGTTTTAGCACATAGATAGAAGTTTTAGCAATACCCAATTCCGCTGGTATTTGGTTAGCCAACCATAGCATGAAATGGTCATGAAACTAATATTATGTTACTGTTTTATGTTTATTTTCTATAAAAAATCGAATACGCGTTCGGTTAATAAATCTCTGTCACATTTGCTATAGCGTAAATTAAACTAAAACATGATGCTTCAATTAGAATAAAATATGTTATCAAAATTTTTGTGTTAATGTTTAATTTATAATATTATTGCATAAGTAATATTATTATAAATTAAAATGATTTTTATTCATATTACATATTAATACAATATTTATTGATTAAGAAAATGAATGTTATTATTTTGCTATAATTATTGGTGCGAAATAAGTCCATTATAAGAAAAAACAATTTAGTGAAATTGTATTATTAAAAAATGATATTTGTGTTTGATTGCGTGTAAGTTTGTAAGAAATAAAGCTTTGGGAAAAAATGGAGTTGGGCTAAAACGACCTCCAATGTGTCCTGACTTCAGTACATTTGAGAAAGTCATAGATATCCTCGCTCATAAAAATACAGAGAATGAACTAAAAAATAATAAAAACAGACCGAAAAGGAAAAAAAGCGCACGAATGTTTTCAGCCTAAAAATAAGTTACTCATAACAACTGAAAAAACATATATTCTTTATTACTCCAGATATTTCTACATCCAAATAATATTTATAAACTTGGATTTTCTTTATCATCTAGTTGTTGTCTCAGATTTTCTCGAAGAACAAAAACTGCTTTTCATGCAATAAACAAATGTAACATTACATCTAACGCTAAATTCGAATCTATAGCATAATAAATTTGTATTGACCGGAAAAATAGTATTTGTCATAAAATATACATGTTTATACAATATTTTAATAAATTCTTGAATTTCTTGTTGATTCACAAATAGATTTACAATGGCCTGATGTAAATACTATATATTTTCGTTTATAACCATCAAAAGTACTCAGACAGAACGTTAACTCATTGTAAACATATTTATGAATGAAGCAAGAGTCTCTCCATTACATCGTTTACAATTGCAGTCTATATTTGCTTTTTATTTTCAATCATTATGAAGTCCCACAATCGGTAGCAAATGAATCTGGACACTCAGCAAACTAGCATGACCTTATTGAATTTCTGCTATACCTGTCAAAATGGGGTTTGGTGGAAGAGCTGACCGCGCGGAGATTCATTTTTGTAGTGTTAAACTGTTGTCATTAAACAAATTCGTTTCCTTTGGTTAATCTTTTAATTGCATTCACTTGCAGCTTATTTGTAAATTGTACTTATTATCAGTAGATATAACAACTGAATCGAGCATTTATGACGACTGTTATATATTGTGTATTTACCTGGCGTGATTTCTTCTAAGGGCGAGTTTCGTCTGTGTACATATAAGTGGGACTTTTTTAACAAGTTTCATTGCAATAATTAATTATTATACACAATATCAGCAAAATATTTTAAAGCTTTCTCCTTTTTTTCAATCTCAAAATGAATTATCATCTAACAAAATATAAAAATCGAATATTTATAGGCCATTTCTATGATAGATGTTTAGACTACAGTTTAATAAGATTGTATATTATATATATTTAGATATTTTAAATTGTTAGCTTTTCTATGATTATTTATTACTTTATGTCTTTTTGCAACAATATATATATCTATATATGTATTTTTGACACGTAAGATTTATAGTATATTTTTTGTTATTGTTCGTTATCATTTATCAAAAGCAAAAAACAGCTTTTATTATTACGATTTACATTTTCTATTTCTCAATGTCTAAAAATATATTAAACCATTTTGTTTGTGGTTTAATTAGCATGCTGTAAGCATAATAGTTTTCTACTTATAGCAACACAAAAGTATGTTTATGCAATTGTGACAAAACTATAAAATTAGAAAAGCTAGAGTATATTTCCATTATTATTTTCGCCATATTTCAGACCGACTGAAAACGTACACTTAACACAATTTCATCTTGCTAATTAATCTTTATGTAGTCGCACAACAAACTAATCAACAGTTTAAAATAACAATTTTTGTTAAGTTATTTATTAATATTCTATTTACCTTTAAATAGTCAATATTTGATCATCTTGAATGTGAATTTTTGAGCGTTGCGTTGATAAATTGCTGAAAAGTGTAAAATATCCACATGTTACTTTGCCTAACAATTAGGCACATTTATCTATGTTTGTGCAATTGTGACAAAACTATAAAATTAGAAAAGCTAAAGTAGATTTCCATTATTATTTTCACCATATTTCAGACCGACTGAAAACGTACACTTAACACAATTTCATCTTGCTAAATAATTTTTATGTAGTTGTATAACACAACAAACAAATTAACCATTTTAAATAAAAATATTTGTTGCGCTATTTGCTAATATTCTATTTACCTTGAAACAATCAATATTTTATCATCTTGAAGGTAAATTTTTGAGCGTTGTGTTGATAAATTGCTTAAAAGTGGAAAATATCCACATGTTACTTTGCTTAACAATTAGTCACATTTATCTATGATGTATTGTTTGTCACCGTTTAACAAACCTTCACTTTATTTCTACAATACATCCAACCCTAATATTTTATTATTGACATTTTCAGATATAAAATACAACGTTGCGTGTTGGTAATTTTTTATTTAGATTTGTTCAGACATTCCTTTAAATTTTCTAGACAATAGTGTGCGGACAGCCAGATTTGTTTAATAAAAATATTTGGAATTCCTTTTTGTTTTATTTTATATCTTGAAATACTATTTCTTAGCAATATCATATAGATCTTTTGATTTTTTATTGTTTTTTTTATATG
Source organism: Adinopsis sp. GC000173 (assembly GCA_030264715.1). NCBI lineage: Eukaryota > Metazoa > Arthropoda > Insecta > Coleoptera > Staphylinidae > Adinopsis > Adinopsis sp. GC000173. The sequence continues at coordinate 63,663 of JARJDW010021739.1, forward strand.
CGGCAGTTCGTCGTTTTTTAAGCATGTGGTCCATTTGGGATTTGACAATTTTTTTTGCCGCTGTTGTTCAATTTAAGATGTTCGCCGAGTATATTCTATCAGCAATCTGCATAATTCTATTGTCCTTACTTCTATTTCATTTGAGCACCATTCGCAAAGCGTTTAAGCGAATTTCCTATCCAACGAATGTGTTCTTTGGTGTGTTCTCAATGCTCTGTTGCACTAAAGTCTAGTTGAAATTAATGCAGACTCTCTTTAGTATTATTTGAAAGTTGCCTTATTCGCTTGCCTGTCGCTACGTGTTCTATTATCATTACCAGTTGTTGTACAGATCTTAATTAGTGCAGCTCATATAATCCCAAATGATAGTTTTTATTTCGGACCTTTTTCACAATATTATTCCGATTGCAATAGCAATTGTAGCCATGAACTATTGCAATCAATTTTTTTACCAAAATGAAATGATAAATATTCATAAAGCAGAATTAAATAAGATTAACAAATGCCTGAACCGCCTGAACATAAGACAAAAATACTTTTATTGCTGATAAAATACAAATTGCCTTATTTCGCATGTTTTTATGTTTAATTTCTGGCTTATTTTTGTATAATTCGTAATATTATTAGAATATTTCTCAGCAAAAACTTATTTATTTGACTTGCTAGTATGCTATAGTTTTTTTTTTATTTCTTCTTCTATAAGTTTGAAAATAAAGGCGAATTAAATGTCATATACATAAACAGACAAAAGTATATTTTACTATGTTATTAATTAAATCCATTTGGGGTTCGTGTTCAATAATTATTCACATTTGTGGTTTATCATTCTAAAATTAGCAGCAGTTTATAATAACTTTACTGAAAAAAAACAACAAAATAGACTATTTAAGCAGAATAAAAGCTAGAATCGTTTAATCCTAAAAGAGAGCCATATCATGAAATAACTTTTTTGTTAGTGAATGGGTACAAATCATTAATATTTTTTGTTGTGCTTGTTTCCACGACAAAAATGTAATTAATATAATTTATAGCTGGAAATAAACAATAACTACAATAATATATTATATTATTTTCTGTTTCTTTTCAGGTAAGGCAAACCTATCCAAAAACAAAACGATTTTTCTGTGCCAGTGACGAAATAAAAGGTCGGTTAATGTTCAATTTTCATAAATCTAAATGACGTATACAAACTAAGAATACTACTCAAAGATTAACCAAACCGTATATTATTATTTGAAAGTTTCTGTGTGTGTTTTGCAGAAAGTTTCTACCAGGGAATAGTTGAATATTGAGTAGGTCTTAACTTTTAAAGGGTTAACAATAATAAACAAATAACTTTTAACGCAATTTTAGTCGACATTAATATAACAAAAATTAGTTAGTAACCTCAATCACAATTTTTATTATTATTCATGAAATTATAATGTGAAAGTGTATTTATTTTATATGGTAATATTTATTAGGTTTAGCATCAGATGAAAGGCATCAATTCAAAGTTCATTGATAATAAGCCATGCTATTGAATAAAAATGTTTTAATCCAAAACAAAGATTATTTATTGGCATAATAATTGGATTTATATTTCAATTGAATTATTTCACTTGAACCGATTAGCAACTGAACAATTTTAACCATTTTAGTAATTAATTATGTTAAATTTTTCATTTATAGTCATTTTTATTAATTGTTTATCACATTAAAAAGTGTTAAATCTAATAAATTGGCGCAATAATAGTTGAATATAGAGTAGGTCTTTACTTTTAAAGGGTTAACAATAATAAACAAATAACTTTTAACGACATTTTACTCAACATTAATATCATAAAAATTTGCTACTAACCTCAATCAGAATTTTTATTTTTATTCATGAAATTATAATGTGTCTGTATTTATTTATCATATATTTATTAGGTTTTTCAGCAGATGAAAGGCATCAATTCAAAGTTCATTGATAATAAGCCATGCTATTGAATAAAAATGTTTTAATCCAAAGTAAAGATTATTTATTGACATAATAATTGGATTTATAATTCAATTGAATTATTTTACCTAAAGCGATTAGCAAGTGAACATGTTTAACCATTTTAGTAATTCATTAAGTTAAATTTTTTCCGGATATAGTTGTTTTTATTAATTGTTTACCACTCAAAAAAGTGTTAAACCTAATAAATTGGCGCTTGTGAGTGTATTAATTTATGTAGACATTTTCTTATCAATAAATTTGATAAATGATTAAAGTTTTAGCATAAATTGCAACATTAATTCAACGAATAGATATTGAATAAACAATGGAAAATGTATATACATATTCAATAAAATTAAGTTAAGAAAAATATGTGAAATTGTGGCGAGCAAAGCAGCTAATGTTAATATGTAAGTGATTTATTGCATCCTTAAAATTGATTTTCTATAAGAATTATATTCAAAGCACAAAGCAAGCAGTTTAAAAAATTCCAAGTAGATTTTTCTTTTAATATTTCTGTTACTTGCACCACACATACATATATATATATATATATATATATATATATATATATATTCTTCCATTTTACTCTTTCGCTGCGTTCACTTTTTTTTCGGCTTTTTCTCTACACCAACAAAATAGGAAACGTAATGCTAGCAGAAAAATGGTTTATATATTTATAAAAATTTGTATAATATTACAAAAACTCACGTCAATATAAATCTATTTAAATTGTTTCACATATAATATGTATACTGTAAAAAAGTTTTTTTGTGTATGTGGCGTTATACACGTATATAAATATGCCTTGCATAAAATTAATATTAAGCTTGATTTGTTCAACTGACATTAATGTCATTTACTTAAAACAAGTTGTATGTGTATGTATGATAAGAAACATTTATTTTGTTGCATGAGAAGTTTAGACGTTGATATAGAATGTAAAACCCTCTTTACACGTCATACATTTTCTTCTAAACTAACCACTGAGATTTTTAATGAAAGCAAAAAATGACCATGCTCCGGTATCGTTTAATTAAAATACATAATAGAGAAATGCGGTTTAAAAAATCACGACTTTATTAGGTGTAATAAATATTTTACATCTATTTTTAATGTGCAAATCAAACAGCTTGCAGATTTCAAGCGGTACGCTTGTTTGTAAATGATCGTGATTTTTCTAAAAATGCAATAGTACATGCTTTATGCGATATAAAATGTGATTACCAAGACATACGATGCATTCGCGTAGAATAAATATGTACTTGTTTTTTAAGCTCAGTAAATAAATAATATTACGATAGACTGTAAAAAATGCGTTTATACTGTAATATTATATTATATAAACATTTTTGCATGTATTAAAATTTGTATTCTACATTCGTAATGATTAGGGAAGAGTGGGGGAATCCCGTACCCCTAAGAATAATTGGCAATTGTTCTTAAACAACAAATAACGAATAAATTGCAACTAATGTAGATGAAAGAGCAACTAATATGGTATATTATCTAAATGAATATACAAAAAATCCGAATTAATGTAATTTAGTTTAAAAAATGTAAAAAAGCGTAAAAAGGGGGTAATCGCGAAACTGGTAGGATAATTGCGCTCTAACAAATAAAGTATATAAAAATGCAACATATTGTAAACTTGTCTTTAAATATACAAAAATCGCATTTGTAATTATCAAGGATGTCCTGTAAACTGGATTCCGTATTTACCATCCCGAACATAACTCACATCTAAACCATCATTCGTTGCCCTTTCCAAATTCATATCAAATTAATCTAGGAACGTCATTACTCCATTGAACAAAATTTATTTCAAAAAGGTGTGAAGGGCAATCTAGTGGAATTTACATCTTAAAATATTCAACAATGCACAACAGAATGGCTCTTTGTATATATATTATCAGATCCAGAAATAATTATTATATATAGAAATAATTTGGCTTCAATTTTTATGCGCTATTCAGTTTTAACAGCAAATACGAAATATTGTATGCAAGGGCTGCTAGTTTATTTGTTGAGGAAGTGTCATCATTTTGCATTATGTTAGCCTACACAATGTTTGCAAGTTACTAATTCATTTTTCTGATCTCTACACTTAATAATTTTTAAGGTAGACCAGATTGCGGCATTACCCGGCAGTCGCCATTATCCGACTTTCCCCTGAAATAATTCAGAAACATAATATAATTATTTTTAAACCGGAATGCAAATGATTGAAAATCATTTCCATTTGAAATTCTAATAGCAATTAAATATTCCATTAAAACATTTTACATATGCACATGTATTGTTTAGAAATCATAAAATGATAAAAAACATATACGTATATAAGCTAGAGTTGTTAATTATATTTTATGATGATGCTAAATGACAGTTATAAACAAATATTATTTTCAAGTTACATTTGCATGATTGCTTATAAATTTAAATATTTTTTGTATGTGTGTATTATCAAAGTTGACAAATGCTCATTCATCACCTTCTAGCTGAGAATAAAAAATATATTTTACATTGACATATTTTCACACACTCATACAAAATTTCCATAAATATTTGCAAAAAGCACGTACGTTGTGTTTTTTATAGAACGCAATAATTCTGGTTGTTGGTTTTATCCTTCTTTGTTTCATTAAAACCATCGTGATTAATTTCATTTGACGTTTAATGAACAATACAGTTTTTGATAAGAGTTGTAACACACAAAAAATTAATTAATTATTAAAAAGTGTTTTGTAATTTTTGTTTCATAAAAGATTAATACATTGAAAACAATTAAAAATTTCTCTAGAAAAAATTTATCTTTACTTTACGCTTGTAATGAATAAACTTTTGCCATAAAAATTTTCCCTATTCTCGCCCGTTATCATAAAGTATGAGAATATTTTTTGTGTTTAATTTAATAAATTATTAATGTTTAAATGCAGGAAATTTCACTCCAACTTTTGTTATTATATTTAAAATACAACAAATAAAACGCATGTTTTACTAACATACATAAACTAACATACGTACGTATATACGTATATATATGGTATACTCGTACGAGTACAAGTTGGCACAAGATGAACAAAATGTACAACTTTTTAAAAGCTATTATTAAATATTATCAAAACCGATTTTGAAATGTGTCGAGTGTGCTTGAGCCAACCTACATTCTAGTAAAAACTTGATTATTGCATTGACAAAACGATTAATGGTCGTTTTTGTTCATAGATTTAAACGCGCGAGGTCATTGTTTGATTTCGAGATCGTACATCGCAGATATATATCCTGCGCGCCTTGAATTCACTTAATCCTGACTCCTATTATTAAAACCAGTTTGCTATATTCTGCAATCATAATTAATGACGCACATTTTCACTTTTTTTATTTTATTCACCAAAAACCAATCGCCACGCACAAATATACTACTTTTAAAAAAATTTACATTTAACCGAGTTTGAGTACCATTAATTATGCACGTTACAAAATTAAAATCGATGAAATTAACCATATTAATTTAATAAATTAACAGCTTTTTGTATAACCTCACTTAATATAACGATTTGGCCAGCTTTGATAAAAACTACTGTTAAATATAATTAATTATCGATTGTGACAACACCAGTGAATAGACAAATTGAAAAAAAATGTCAACTAACTTTTCACATACAAAATGTTGTTAAATAATATATTTTAAATTATCAAAAATATATTTTTAATTATGAGATGAATTAATTATCAATTTTTATAAGTGAATGGTCAATTCAAAATATATCCTATGCATTGTTTTCTGCTTCAGGCCAGTTGTTGTTTTACACAAATTTAAAATAACAGGGCGACTAATTGGCGTTTTTCTACGAATTGTTGTTGCATTGATTAATTGAAATTATCTTTTGTATGCATTTTTTTAAATACTTATTAAAAAATACATATAAAAGGTAATATGATCACACTGAGAGAATACAGGGTGTCCCAGAGGAAACGAAACAGAGGTTTTTTCAAATTCTGGACGTGAGATTTTCAAAAAGCTTCTTTTCAGGTTCAAAACTTGACTTTAAATCTCTGCTCTGTTTTTGCTGGGACATCCTATATTTTATCACAGTGTTATTATATCAGCTTTTGTTTGCATTTTTTTTAATATATATACAAACTAATCAATGTAGCAACAATGCCTGGAAAAACGCCAATTAATAAACTCTGTTATTTTAAATTATTAATTGTAATTAAAATATTTTCCTGTAATTACTGACAACTACAATAATTTTTAACAAAACATATTGTGATAAACTTTTTCTACATGCTTATTACTTTTATTTTTATTAATTAAAACGTTATTATATAAATTAAAATACTATTATTTTATAATTTATTTCGAATGAAACAATTTAACAATTATTTTTCGCACGGTTTTATGAAAAATTTATATATTTTTTCATTTTATACGATATTTTTAAATTGTCGAACGTATATCCAATTATACGATATATTAAATCTATTTTTACACGATTTTCTTGGAAAATTTGATAATAAAAATAATATTGTATATAAGTGAACAACTCTGAGTAGCAAGCATTATTGATCAGAATCTTTTCCTTGTAGTTGCAATAAATGCTTCGCCTTACTAATTCTTTGTCCAACGAGCTATTTGCCTTAAAAAGATTTGAATGTATTATTCTTAAAACGTAAGTTATATCTTATTTTATTGAATAAATATATTTTTAATTACGCTGTGAATTATGATTATGCAGGATACTTTCTTGTTTATACGTAGGTTCAAGAGGATTTGGAGAATTAACGCAGAATTACTTAAAAAAATGACTCAACATGTAATGAAAGTTTATGTTTGGTGATAAGTTTGCAAACCGATTGGGAATAGTTTAACCATTTTGGGGAAAGCAAGTTTATAACTGTTCAGGAATGCTACTTTAAAAATATATCCGTACAGAAAAATATCAACTTAAATTAAAATAGTTTTCCGAGCGTTTTTTTATATTAAAAATAGCATCAATATACAAATTCCAGTATGTACGTAATATTAATTTATTTTTATTTCTCCCTTTACGTTCGATGATGACACATGATAAAAACTGTATCATTATAAATAGTCGGATTTAATCTATTTACATATTTTTTTCATCCAGAGAGTGTTTGTGATGTAATAACACATATTTCTAGTTTAATATTATGTAAATTAAGCATAATGTAAGGCTTGAATGAATAAGCATAATGAGATATAATCGAGTTTACTAAGAAATATTAGAATATGACAACTGATTCTAAGGGATAATTACCAGAGAAATATCAATCATGTACAATTCAAACTATCTCTCCACACCACTTTGTTTCACTGCGCTGCTTTAATCAACCGCTCAATAATTGACTGCTTTTGATACAAATCCGCAAATTATTAATCATCGCTTCAAATGCTAAACTTGGAATTTTCTTATCGTCTTGTAAAAATATGCAACGTTAAAGTAATTCGTTCATTCATAATTTTTGATTTTTTTGGCTGAAATTATTCTTGCTTTAATAGATAATAAAATTATATTCCCAAATTAGTGAAAACAAGACCGAAGATGGCTTGCTGAGACATGTCAGCACTGTAAAAGCAATATAGGTCACTGAATACGTAATTATTCATTTTTGGCGTGATAAAAATAATATGAGCATATTTATGAATATTATCTAAAAGAAAAAATAATTATTTTATGGCAATAAGTTAACGAGACGCCAATTTTTAAAGCAGACATACTAGTGAGAATCAATAATGAAAATGGGGAAAGAATAATACAAATAAATATTGGTTATTATAATGAAAATGGTAAAAATATGCGACGTTAAAGTAATTAATTCATTCTTAATTTTAGATTTTGACAGAAATTATCCTTGTTTTTATACAATAGATGATAAAATTATACTATAAATATGTAAAGTTATTCACTATGGTACAATATTAGTGAAAAGCAAGACCAAAGTTTGCTGAGACAATTCAGCACTGTAAAATCAAAATTAGTCGGTGAACATGTAATTATTCATTTTCAAGGTGATAAAAATAATATGTGCATGTTCATGGTCATTACCTAAAACAAAAAAGGCGTACTAATGAGAATCAATAATGAAATGAAAACGAATAATACAAATAAATATTAGTTATAATAAAAAAAATAGTCAAATGTATTTTGATGTTGGTTGAGATTGATTCAAACCGCAATAATGTGCCATAATTCGATACATTTGACTAAATGTGATTGTTTTGAAAAAAAAAAACAATTTTGGCAAAGCATAAAAAGAAATTAAGATGAAATTGCGCCTATTTATAGTTTTGTTTTTATCTATTTTCTTCTTTTTCTCAAACCCAAATCTTTTTTCAGCCCCTTGACATATGAAGAAATAACAGCAACCAAAGCACCGCAATCTCAAAATGAGATTAATAAATTTTATTTTGTGCGCATCCTAGACCTCCTTGGTGTATTTTATAAATGTCAAAAACATACGCTTTCATTCTATCGGCTAGAAAATAGCAACAATATTAGAAAAAATTTGATGAAGTTTACACACTGTGTAATCTTGATGCATTAAAATTGTCACAAGCACAAACGCAACAAATATGTACCAGGCCACAGAAAAAAAACTAATAAACTGGCACTTATTTATTATTTAGAAGTTTTTATTATTATTAATAGTGCAATTTAAAATTTTATCTTTTACTACAACAAAACTTTTTGATGTGTTAATGCACATAAAACATAAAATATAATTAAATTAACGAAGCAATTTCTTAACTTTACTATGTACGTAATTAAAAACAAATAATAAAAGGAAGTTTTCGCTATTAAAAATACCTAATATAAATTTATATTTGTTGGGTTTTCGGGAGAAAATATTTAATATTAAAAATCTCAAACACTGCTCAAAATTGATATAGAGTTTAATAAAATATGACCTAGAAATTTTTTTCCCGAAAACCGCGCAATAAAAATTGAAAAAAAAACATTTATTGTGATAAGTTGCGGCATGTGGATTTTGACATAAAGCCGCAAATTTTCTAACCGTACAATCTAAATTTTACGCTTTATAGATTTGGTGCAATATTTGCTTACATTATTAATATGAATAAACCTTTTTTCAGCACATTATAAATCCAACAAAATAATGTTTAAAAGTTTTAATGATATTGCAATGTTTTTAAGCAGTTTTAAACATCATGCATTTTTTCCATTTCCAGGCTTACCGAGTTTTTTTCTACGTTTTCCTTCTCTCATATAAATCTGCTTTAAGACATAAGACTAAACATTGTGACTAAAACGTAGTTATGAACTTCTCAAGTGCTTAAAATAAATTTTACCCGATTTCAGATTTGAGATTGTAGGTGACGTGAAAAAACTATTGTAAGGGTTGCTACAACCATCTGCTTCCCATTTTATACAATATATTTTTTATATTAAACGATTATTAAATTAGCACGTTTAAAATAAATAAGAAAATTTAGTTTTGGATTAAAGCAGCTGTTACATTGTCATAAGCATACATGCTGAAAGCACATACGTGAATTTCAAATTTTCCTATAAAGGGAAGAGTAATTACATTTAATCCTCCCTTTTAATATCGTTTGTTGTGAAAGCAAATCCTTCACTTTAAAATCTATTCAATGCTCATATATATTTTTTGCTTTCTCTTTCTCCATGTGTACTAACTTTAATTATATTTTGTGATTGATATTGCTGGAAAAATCAATCATGCAGGTTTTAAATTCTATGTCTCTGGCTCAATTAATATTTTGTAATAAAGGCGCTACGTTAAATATTTTTATTAAAAAAACTCAAATATTATTTATTCAGTAAACAATTTATCATTAATTTGTTTTTAAGCTATTAATTTTATGTTCAATTTTGGTCTTTTGTTCAAAAAGTCAAACTTGTTAATTTTGCATGTTTTTTTCTGTTTTCATGTTGGAAGTTTAATCAATTTGATCGATTTTATTTTTTGTTACTGAAATATTGAATTCCACAACATGCTAAAAGGTTTTATTAAGCAAACATCATTTGTTTGTAAAATTTATGGCTTAAATATGAAACAACATCTAAATTTTTTATAAACATTCACAGCGTTTAAATTTCATTTTGCAGCTTCAATTATTTGAAAACTTCGCACTTTTAATGACCACTTTTTACATTTAAATTGCAAAGGGGAGATTTTCCAGACTACTTAATAAAGGACGCATGAAATACGCATGAAACGCATACGAAACGCGTACCTAACCCGCATATATCGCGCATAAAACGTGCATGAAACGCACATGAAATAAGCAATGTCAGTTATTATCGTTATTATTATTATATTATGCAACCAGAGTTGCTACTAACAATCTATAAAGTCGTATAAGTCATACCTTCGTGATTTAGAAGAAGTTATAAGACCTAAACTATCAAAAACAGTGACAACACCATCAATTTAGTAAATTTAGTAAAATATTGATTAGATATTGTATGGCAATGATATGTTAATAATATTCACTTGAATCCTAAGTCGTACCTCCCACAAATAAATAAATCTGTCACAAATTTGGATTGGAATTGCTTGAATTTTAAATTTACATATTCATTTTTAGTACGTTATTTAATAAGTTACATTATAAGAGTTACAACATGACTTTATTCCCTTCTATTTAATTCTACGAATTACAGACCATTTAATTTAGAGGTACGACTTACCCGATCTTCCCCAAAATAAAATGTCTGTAAACTGCGGATAAACCTACATGTTTTGTAAAAAAAAAATATCAACGTTACTGTTGTTTTTCTACGTAGGCTATAATTAATAATTTTGTTGAAAATAATTTTGTGTTATTACTTGCATATACTTTGTAGACACTTTTAGGTTTGCCATTATCTTTTGAATTTATGTCAAAACCTTTAGCTTTTAATGAGGTCTTTTTTAAATAAAAATACAGGCCATGAGGGGTGAATTTTTAAGACGCTATGAAGAAGTGATTTTACTTTGCAAACACTGAGAGAGTTCTAAAAAAAGAAGAATAATGCATTCTACATTTCACAGTGTTTCACTTTTATTAATTCAATATTAAAAGATACATACATTTTACATCTAGACTTTAAATGGCTGAATATTTATTTAATTTCGCATCCATTTCAATTTTTAACGTACTATTTGAACTAATTACTTATATTGTGTCACAGTTAGCGTTTGCATTTAGGGGTGGATATTTACTTAATAGTTTCTTATTAAACTATGTGTAGTAAAAAAATCTTAGAAGATAATTTTGCAGTCATTTTAATTTACAACGTTCTATTTGAACTAATTACTTATGTAGTGTCATAGTTAGCATTTGCATTTAGGGATGAGTATTTACTTAATAATTTCTTATTAAACTGTGTTAGGTAAAAAAAATCTTAGAAGATAATTTGTGAATGCGCCAACTGTTGCTCAACAATCGTAATGACACAAAAGCTTGCAGAAAAGTGCACACAATGGATATTTTTACATTAAGATGTTAGCCATTCTTCTTTTCCATTAAAAGTATAGGTGTAAATTCAAAGATTTATTTAAAGGTTGGGAACATTTCCACATGTTTTGAATCATATTCAATTTTTTTCGTCTTCGTCTTCTTTTTTATATATTTTTTTCTTTTTGTGGTTCAGAAAATAAATTGCATTCAAAAAGGATTTCACTCCGCATGTATTTGAGTCTAAAGGAAAGACTATCTTATAAATCGTTGTGTATTTAATCCCATTTGGGAAATATAAAAAATCAGTTGACACAAATCCCCACAGGAAAGATTTTTTTTTGATATCAGTCTTACTTTATCGGTTTTTGTACACTAAAACCATTTGTGTTTGTTAAACGTCACCAAAATAATTTTTAATTAGTTTTAATATTTGATAATCAATAATATATGAAAAATACATTTTGCATGTAGCGGATGTACACATTTAGCAGATGTTTCAATTCTCACATAAATATTTTAGATTCGTGTTTATTATAAGACAATATCATTTTCTAAATAGATAATAATTTCGCCAAGTTTTCCAACTAGTGAGTTTAAACTTTATTTTCCTAATTACTTATGAAATTATATTTTATTTAAAACTTTGAAATAATAAAACATTTTTAGAATAAATTGCTAAATTACGATGGAAAAGCTCATTAAATTAGCGAATTACTGAATTCTAATTTAACATTTGTTAACAGCACCATTTACTCGTATATTATTTTTAAATGATGATTAATATTTTGAATTTTCGCACATTAATGCCGCGTGTTATCATTTCTACATCATTTTTTTTGTTAAACTAGCCATTTCCTCATAAACTGCAGGGACGCTTAAAACTTTTCTAAATTAGATTATATGTGGAACATTGTGTATATAATTGAATATTTTAATTTTTAATTTCTTAACATAATTAAGTTTTTCCTATTTAATTAATAATTTCTTGCAGCCGTTTTCCTGCAAATGGAGATTTTATAAATAAAATTGTATCGCTATAAAAGAAAGATTATTCAAAAATATATGGTTCAGTTGTAATATAAATCTATAAAAGTCATTTAAAAAAACAGAAATGCAATAATAAATCTAATATAAAATGAACGTATATTTCCGATTTTACTGTTTGTTTATTCTCTTTCAAATAAAACAATTTAAAAGGTGATATTTTTATTATTGAATATGCGATTTTTCTAATATACTATATATCAACTGTTTGACAAAGTGTACAGTGTTATAAAACAATATTTTTGCAACGACTTTAAAGCTTTTTTTAATTTTGAATAGAACCTTTTGCCTCTATTCATTTTCTGTGATTAAATAAGCAATGAAATCGATATAACAATCAATTCCCTTTTACCTAGTTCAAATGTATTTATTAATTATGAACAGGTATTTTCGAGAGAGATTAATTTCACTTTCATATAAACAGAAATAGGGTGCAGTAGATTTAAAATCTATTTTTGAGGCATTTATTTAAATTAGGACTTGATTGTGTAAGAAAGCATGTATATCTAAATGAAATTTTGTTCGCTGCACTAAATTTAAACTTTAGTTAGGGTGCATGTATGCAATATAAACTATTTATTAATGAAATATGTAAATATGAAAATTGTACATATTAAATTTAAGCAAGAAACAATAAATTTAATAGGAACGGGTAAATATGAAATTAAATGAAAGGAAATTGAAATTTATTTAGTAGTGTAACAAATATTTCTTGCTAGATATATGTATGATAATAACACATTCATAGGTAGTTATGAAGAGTTTAATAGAAAATTGATGTTGAAATGTTAAAAATGTGATTTTAAGTTTGGGGTAATGGTATTGTCTTATAAGTTGGAAATCGCTTTAAAATTGAATAAAAATTTCGCATGATTTATTCAAACTGGTGATAAATAATGTGCTGTACAACAAAGTAGAATATAAAAGTGTTGGTTGTGTTTGGATATATTTATGTCAGAGCTAATCGACTTCAAAGATTGATTGAATCCGTGGTTTAGGATAAAGCAGAAGCAGTTACGAATAGGGGCCATTTAGAGTTAAGATAGAATTCCATTTTGTAAGACGTTTGCTGCGTTTATGTTATAAATAAAAAATTGACAAATCAAAAGGGAGAGCAACGCACTAATTTATTGCACACAAATTATTTTTAATGATTATGTGTGTGTTTGTCAGCTATTACAGGAAACGGATTAACAACAGGAACAAAACCGATAATGAGTGTGTGCATCATGTGACGTGTCTATCGTTTTCCAATAGCAACAAAACATTCAGCCACTTTCACATTCAACCTATTCAGCAATACGAATTGTTGCAAATTAACTGATCAACAGGGGCATTTCATAAATGCACAATCAAAATTGAAACAATGCAACGAAAGGCTAAGAGCAACAACAATCAATTAGTCTAGAAAATCATAAACCCATTACTTGCTATTACAGTTCTTACTGCTTATCAATTATTTTATGGAATTATTATTTACTACAAACATAAACAAAACATTCGGAGGAGAATACAGTGATGAGAAATATAAAATATAATATAATTTAATGATATATTTATTTGCGAAAATATATTCTGTATTAAAAATTTTATTATGCAGTGTGAAAGAAAGTCTCTTTCCTTCCTTTTTACTTTTATTTTAATACATGTATAAGAAAAATATGTTTACAAACTTTTTTATGTTTTATTATATAAAATAACAACAAGAACAAAAAAGAAAAATTGACGGAATTCGATGCATAAATAAGTTTTTCTTGTTGGAATTGATTTTGTTGTTGTGCTATATAGATATATATATATATAAATCTCTTCATCTTCAAAGTGGAAAAGTTAAAAGTTGTTTGATTTGGAATTGAGCTAAAGCCAAAATAAGCCGTCACTTTATCATTCCTTCCGAAGCCGTTTATCAATTTCACAATTATACAAATATGCACCATATTTTCTTGGCTTAACCTTTCACCTTACAATTATTATACCATCCTTTGCATTATGTTATAATACAAATTTCATTTGAATATGAAGTTGATTTAACATTGCATTTATCTAGCAAAATTCCCAAATAAACTTTATTTAGTTGTGTGTTTATGCATGCAAAAGTTTTTATTGTTTAAAAAGTACATTTTTCAACTGAAAGAAGTTAAAAGTTAAGATAAAAGTAGGCAATCGTTTTGTTATTTGATAACAGTTCATTTATATATAGTTGCAGTTTAGTTTATAAAGTGTTTGCAAGTTTAAAGTGATGGCAATTTTTTTCGTTTTGCTTTCTACGTTTTTTTTTTCTGTTATTTTATTTGGGGAGGGTCCAGACTGCAAGTGCACACATATAACAAAACTTTTATGTTAGAAAATGTAATAAATCGTTTAACTTATAAATCATGTTTGTAAAAACATTTAAAATTATTTTTGCAAAACTATCTGAAAACTTATTTAAGTAAGAAGAATTACTTTCTTCGCTTAAAAAATTAGTTTTTCGATGAAAAAAAATAAACCAAAACTTGCTCTTACAACCATTTAAAAACATATTAGTTTTTGCATCTTGTCACACAAAATAAATTTGGAAACTTTTCTGATTTTGTAGCTTTTAAAACTTTACTCCTCAAAATTAATTATTATCACTAAGTGTTGAAAGTGCTATCTTAAAAAATCATAAAACTAACTTTATGTTTATTTTATCACATTTTTATCAAATTTATGTGCTGATTAAATTTTTCATCGCAAACGCAAATTTGGAAAATATGTTTTTTATCTGCACCGAATAAAGTAATTTGAAATGGTTGTCGTTCCGCCGAAATAGTAATCATTAAATTTCGCCAAGAGAAAAGATTATAAGGGTTTTGTCGAAATAGTATTGAAGCTTTTAATAAGTTTTGTTACAATTCTGGACCACAACGTTTTACAAAATGCCTTTACGCGACACATCTGTTTCTAAGCTTTAGCGACACCTGCGTGACACTCCAACCAAACACTTGAACACACACATCTACAGAGCGAACTTCCTTTTTTCGCAAAACGCCTGACCAATAAACGGCGTCTTTGTTTCAAAATGTTGGTTCGTGTATTCAGGATATTAAATATTACAGCTAATGTTTCAGCGGTCAGTGCGTATTAACAACGCTTCTGCACACAACACAGCGTTAAAGTAGGTTAGCTAAGCTTTTCATTTGCATAACAGGATAATGTTTTGTTACTACCACTTTGTTCAATGATACTTTTAAAATAAGACAAACAACCTATTATTATTCTTCATTTATTCTTTTATTCGAAGCAACATTTTTACACCGCCACCGCATTATTTATTAACTGAATTAAGAGTGGAGGACTGCTCAAGCCTGTCGTGTCTTTTTCCTTTCTACACTGATTATGTTTTTGCAGCAAAACGTTTACCTGGTAAAAATGACAAGGAATAATTTGGTGGTAGATGTAAAGCGACAAACAATAATCTATTGTCACCGCACTCTATCATACCCTCTCAATAAAACAAACAGCCAATTATTATTCTTCGTTTTTATTAATTGAATAAAGTATGAACTTAATAAATAATCTATCTTCTTCGCTTTCAATCTATTCCATTCTAACTATAATTGTTTACATTCATCAACGTTCAATTATTATATAATCCAAACATGTATTTCATCAACATTTTTTAATAATTAACTTTCTGTACATTTAAATATCTAATGGAAATGGGATTAAATAAAAGTCTCTACCTCTTCATTTCGTTATAATTTTATAATGTCAATGCTTATAATTAAACAAAATCCTATGTAATATTTGCTTGAGGCAGTAGGCATTAGAAGATCACGTGTCACCAAATTTGAAAAATTGAGATAGTGCGTCTATGCTCTATATTTTATAAGGAAGAACAGTGTGTATAAAAATGGCACCTCTCGTGTTTATCCTTGCCACTCATGCAATTTCTACGTGTCTTTATTTATGAAAAAATGCCGCGTTATAAAGATTGTTACTAATCTTTCTTAAAATACATTTAGATCAATTTCAATTTAACATTTTCGGCATCGGCAAATTAAAAATATAATAATGATCTCTGTAGTATTGTGCAAATACTTGTTTCAAATAGATTATTATTAAATAGATCATAAAATTGTCATACTTATAAAATTAGGTGTTATTTTCTTATATAATTTATATATTTTTTCGTTTCTTGTTGCTTTTAATTTTGTGACATATAACCTTTTCATACATACTTATTCAATAATGCATAAATACAAATATTATTAAAGATTTATAATTACTAAAGATTTGTTTTTATATATGATGGTTTCAGTTTTTGCTTTTAATGTGTGTTTTATGTTTGTATGTAAACTTTGCTTCGTATTATTATAAATATCAGGAAATGGTATTTTCGATATTATGTTTAAACAAGAAATCTTTTACTCTTTTATCTTGAAATAAAACCGCAAAAATCTTGACCTAATTGAATTTTATTTCCAATAAAAACGAGAAAAGCAAAAAAATAGTAGAGAGCGAAGAGTAGAGAAAAGAACAACTGACGAAAGTATTTCGAAAGATTTTATCCCAAAAAATAATTTAGTGCAGACTTAGTTGAAGTAAAAGTATCTGTGACTGATACTTAAAGTATAAGTTACTTCATGATTTACTGCAAGTTCAATTTGTAGGTTGCATGTTCTGCAGCCTCAGCAACATGAAGCATTTGTAATCGATAATGGGAACAAATACAACTGACACAGCGAAATATATGACAGCAGCAAAGAGAAAAAAATATTATATCTTTTTATATATAGAAAAATTATTTTATTATTTTTCTTTTTCGCTAATTGCGTTGCCATATTAATTAAAGCCAAACAGAAGTGATTTTCGAAGCAGTACACATCTACATGCTCCCAAAACAAATAAATTCGTGCAGATAATTACAATTTGATAGACATTTCCATTAATTTATTTCACTGGTTAGTTATCAATTCAAACAAGCTCCTAAAACATTTGTTTACATGATAAACTAGAATTATTTAAATTCATACAAATTGCAAGACACAGCCTTTTGTTTGATATTTTACATACAAGCTTACGATTAATTTTCAGCTAGTTTTAATACTAAACTAACAATTATTGAATTAATTGCTTGCAAATTGTTTGTGAATGTTTGATATCTACATTTAAGATACAATATATGTATGTATGTGTAGTTTAAATAATCATTATAGCTAACCGCTTTTTTGGCTCCTCTATAATATCGTAGTTTAAATGTTTCCTTCCTTTTATTTATAAAAGCGCCATTGACGAAATTTTCCAACCACTTTTCTTATGGACACACAATGCTTCTTGCAAACTCGTTGAAAAGATTAATCTCCGACATGAGTAATGGCAAGTCGCATTGGAATGTCCCTTAGAATTACCATTCTAAACTATATTTACATTCCAGTTATGTTTCCCGAATTTTCTTTGTTGGAAGGTTAATCCTGTTTTCGCTATTATGAAAAATTAGTTGAAATAAAACATCTTAGTGGTCTGCGCATTTTTCACCTCAACCACCACTAAAAAGTTTATTATGTTAGTTTTAATATTTATAACATTATAAATTATATTAACATTTCTGTAATTTTTTTTTTGGTTTTGTTTTACAGGTGAGTTCCCACTTCTATTCGATTTCAATGCGGAATGAAAGTTTGCGGTAAGAAAAAAAAGTTTGACATAAAAATTGCATTACTCTTTCCATAAACT
>JARJDW010021748.1:0-10100 GCA_030264715.1 Adinopsis sp. GC000173
GGCAACAACCCTTTTACTCGCCCACCATACAATATCGCGTTATACATCATTAAAATAGTGAATCGCCGCCGTCGCACTAAATACACACAGCAATATGCTTCAAAAATAAACAACAACAACAACACAGGCGAAAAGCGCAAAAAAAACTCGGCTTGTGTGTGCAAATTTAACGCTGCTGCTGCTGCTGGTCCTCTGTGCGTTTCATTGAAAATCACCCAATTGTAAATGCAATTTACTTTTTTCATGTTGTTTTGTTTACGAAAGCACTATGATTTTCTAAATTTAATCAATAGTGAAATGTTCATCTAACGTTAATTATTCCAATCAAAATTTGTTGACGTAGATTCCTAGCCAAAAAAAGGGTCTAATATAAAGATTGCAACAATATTTATCCAAAATTTTCTCAGTCTATACCAAACATCAAACATTTTTGTAGGAAACCTTTACCGATATATTTTTATGAAATACTTCAAAACAACGATAAATATCCGACAATATCTAATTCTATCCATATTTTTCTTAGTCCATCCCAAAAATTTTGGTCGAAAATTTAATTTCTCTTTATTAAAAATTTGATTTTTGTAGTAGCTTATTAAAAATCATTCAGTTTAGAAGAAAAATTGGTAGTTTTGCAAAAAAATTGTTCAATGAACACATAAGTTAATCTTCTTTGGAAAATTCCTAAATTTTTATAATCCTCTCCAAGAAATTTGATAAAAAACTTTTCAAAATCTCTCTACATTTAAATTTTGATAAAATTGTCGTGTTTTGTGTAATAAACGTGTACTAATCAGCTAAGAAACTAAGCATGGGTAGAATAGTATCATTTTCTAATCCCAAATTTTTATCATAATTTATTGACCTAAAGCAATTTCAAGGAAGACATTCCAAAATTTGTTTATAAATTAACAAATTAACTTTCAGATAAAAATCACTACTAACAAATTTTTTGGACATTCCTGTACAACACAGATACCGCACAATCCTCATTAAAAATCAACGCATTTATCGCCCGTCGTTTCATTTAGCGCCGCCGAGATTCTTTATCTCTCCGCGCACGTACTACCATACATTTCGAAGCGTTCGACGAACACACACACAAAAGACTACAAGGCGAAAAAAATCAATGGAGTGCGTTCGAGCGAGCATCGTCTTTTTCCCCAATGAGATAATGGGATGGGAAACTTCGCCAAACCAAAAACCCAAATTCTAAACTATTTAATCTAGCAATTAAAAAGTTTTAAATGTAGCAACGCAACACAGCAGTAGCAGCAGCAGGTGGCGCGTTTGCGTGTTTCCGCTCATTTTTTTCTTCTTTTCCCGGCTTAACTTCTATTTTTGGTTTTCACATAGACGCAAATCTACTTTTCCGTTTTGTTGCGCGTTAATTGCCGCGACGGTTATTTATTATTTAAGTGTATTACATACGCACGCTAGGACGACTACAACAACCAAGGCGATGTTATTAAAAATTTAGCGCGGAAAAGTTTCATAGGGAGCGAAGGAGATAAATTATAGGGAATTTAGGATTTTTTGTTTGTCTGTTTCAGGGGAGAGGGACTGGGACTATTATTAAAGTTCATCGTGAACAAAGCACGCGAGAAAAATCAAGCAAAACAGAATTAATTCCACATTTTGATAACTCGTTTCTTGATGATTTTTGGGGTGTAAATACAATATATGACATATGTATAATCAGGATGTAGCTAGTAAACTCTTCCAAAGTATTGTATTATAAAATATTTAGCAAAAATAGTTTAAAAAAAGGAAATAAATCACAAAATTTGAGTTGGGCCTTTTCATCCCAAAATCGAGCAATTAGCGATTAAAACATGTCGCATCAATTCCAAGAAAAGCATTTTTAAAGAAAAAATAATATAGGTATTTTACATAATTTCCCTTTTTTGGATAAAATTCATCCCAAACAAGATATGCGATAAACATGAAGCAATTATCGATTGAAATCCAATAAAACAATGCCGATTCCAAAATTTGATTACTGAATTAGATATTATTAATGATCTTCCCACGTCTAAATGTATAAAATATGAGAGGCAAGCTATATAAGAAGAAAAAATATTATGGAATTTGTGTTTTGGTTTATTTCCGGAGCCTGGCCAATTATGTTTCATCTCAAACAAGGCACCCGAGTAAAATCAGACAATTAGCGATTCAAACATCAACAGCACCGATTGCTGATCTTCTTACAAAGTGTTATTAAAAATTTAGCAAGAAGAGTTTCACAGACAGAGACAGATAAATCACGGAATTTGCTATTCTTGTTCATTTCAGAGCGAATAAATTTCATCCCAAACAAGGCACGCGAAAAAAATCAAGCACTTATCGATTGAAATGTGTCGATTCGAAATTTTAATTACTCGGTACTGCTAGCTACTTTCGGTCGCTATTGTATTGCTGGTGTTCGCGCGGCGTGCAAATGTATAAAACATGCAACCGGCGATAAATTAGCGCGGGCTAATGCAATGCGATATTTTTGCGTCGTAATCAAATTAGCCGCGTAGATTCGGCTGTTGGATGCTGGCTGCTCGTTTTTATTGCACAAAACAACAGCAGAGCACTCGTCGGGCGCGGCGCGGGTAATTGCATTCGATTCATTTTATCGCAGCACATTCGAAAAGTGAGCGCGCGCATAGTATATACAGGTCGCACTTGCTCACATAGGGTTTTTGCTCAATTCCTGCCCGATTTATTTACCATATTGGGATGCGATAACGGGGAGAGAGTGTAAGTGTCCAAGTGTTGCGCGCAAATCAAATAAACTCAAAGTGGGGTAAAGGGTATATAAAAACACGTTGCACAATACTGTTATATGTATAGTATTTGGTTTGTTTTAAAAACGGGGAAGAATGGGATTAATATTAAGTACGTAAATTCAAATAGCTAAATTTGAAGTTGTTGTAAAGTTTCGCACAAAATACATTTTTTTAGATTTGAAAAAAATTTGATTAAACAATCTATAAAAAGTAATGAAATATAAAATGACTATCAGATGTATCAGTGAAGTCGGAGGTAATTTTCTTTCAATTTATTGTAATTTTGAATTTCTAAAAGATCACATTAAAGAAATTACAATAAAAGATCACAACTAAAAATTGTTGAAACAGTCGTTAAGTGAAATCGGGGTTAATTTTCTTTTAATTTATTGTTGTTTTGAAATGTTAAAAGATTACTATATAAAGAAATTACGATAAAAGATTTTATCTAAAAATTGCTAAAAATACTCACATACTGCCATCAAGCATTAAACAGTCGTTTAATTAACAAAATTGAAATTTAGTATTATGACTGTCGTTAAGCAAATGGAGTTAATTGAATTTTTCATTTTTTAATGCACCAATTTGACTAAGTGGATATTGTTTATGATTTGTTGCTGTGAAATTGTCTAACTTAACTGAAATTTGTCAAACTTCTTTTCATTCATTCGTATTAACTTTTTTCCCACACATCTCTGATTGATTGATCAATATCAAAAAGTTTGTCGAACAGTGGAGAGATCTTGATTTGCTTTTTGACGACGTCGTTGACGAACACAATGGCAAAACTAACACAATAATAAAAGCACGCACACAAACTTTTTTCTTATACTCTACCTACTACGACTATACGACGTATTGACAAACTTTGATTCTCTCTTTTTTTGTTTTTGGCGCGCGCTATGGGACATTTGTGCGAAATAGCCAACAACACAAAACGAAATACAAACTTTTTGATGTCAGTTTAAAACAGTTGCAGCGCATCGGCACCCCATTGAATTAGCAATCTAATTTGTCCAATGATGAAAGAAAAAATGATGAGCGTGTTGTGCGGCGATGATGCTAAACTATTATTAAGTGTAATCCACTTGGGGGGTACGCGCAAATCTCCACGAAAATCCCAGATGATTGATGCACCTTTTATAAAAATTATATTTACATTTAGTTTTTTTTCCCTTCTTACTACACAGCGTAAAAAAACATGCGGGTGTTGGGGCGAAAAATTTGCATCCTACACCCTGTGCTCGCGCGCGCCTTCAAAGATTTATTTATCGCTAGCATTTTTCGTTAAAAATTTAATAAAGCCCATAAATCAACAACAACAACAACAACAACAAGAATATAACAGCGCATACACAATTTTAGTGAAATTCTTCTCGTACAATGCATATTTAATTATCTAATTAACGCGAAATGTATGCAACGCGCTCGCCTATCATCGCAAGAATTATTATACGACGCTTTTTGTCTCGCCAATTAAATTAAGAATAAATATTTACAGTTAGCTTAATTATCCAACAGTGACGGCGGCGCGGCAGCGACAACAATTAAAATTTTATGCCGCTAAAAAAATATTGATATTCATAAATCGCTGGCAGTAAAACACAGCCACCTTAATATTTTAATTAAAACAAACTGTGCTGTGATGACGACGACAACAACGAGGGATTTCTATTGTAAACAATTCAATTTATGTACTGCACCAAAAAAAAATAACGAAACATGCGGAATATTGTTTCTGCAAATTTCCCATTTTACGGCTCGATAAGTTTTAGGGCGTTTGTATATAGTATAATACAATAAAACGCTAATAAATAATTTTTGCTTGTAATAACAAAACACTATAGGCGATATTAAACTATTCCAAACACAGAACACTCGTAAAAAACACGTAACGTAAAATATTCTCTTGGCTGTGGATGTGGAATATTCATCTCATTTTATTCCCTTTATATGTGATGCTCGATTCTCAGTTCGTTGAAAAACTAAAATACCTGACGAGGACAAAGCAATGGATTTTTTATTTCCAACAACAGCGTCCAAGGAGAATCTACGTTTGTATTCTTTGCTGTTGATTACTCCGTGGGTATAAGCAAACAATTTTCTAATTTAGAACAAAAAATCATTGTATCTTGCCTGCATTTTGTTAAATATTTCAGCAAACTCCTCTATCATGCCCATGACGTTTTATTTATCAATCATTATTTGAATATATGTATATACAAATACCTGATCGAATAATTTATATCTAAAATTTACTTCAATTTAATTTTGCCTACTTTAGACAATACAATATGAAGAATTCTTATCCCAATACTCTTCAAAAATTTGATAGTAATTTTGATTTTCGGATATAAGGGCTATAAAAATTTGGTATTTTATTGATCATTATTTTGGCGTTTAAGCGAACTACAAGCATCAATCAAAGAAATTTAACTATTTTATTTTCAATAAGATTGGGAATGCCCAAAACGGAAATAGCAATAAACTTTGTTTTCAGAAAAGTCCAAGAAGCTGTAGTTGCTATTTATTACTTCAGAATATAAATTTAAGTAATGTAATGCTTTACGTCAAACAAATTTTGAAGAATCTTTCCCTATGTTGGTCAAAATTTCTACAAGCACTTATATGCTCAACAGATTGCATCAGATATCTCTAAGGAATAGTACAGGAGTAATTAACCACTGCTTCGCTTAACGACATTATGTGAGTAGTTTTAGCAATTTTTAGATAAGATCTTTTATCGTAATTTGTTTATTGTATTCCTTTAAAATTGCAAAACGACAATAAATTGAAAAAAATACCTCTGATTTCACTTAACGCTGTTTCGTTTAACTATAGTGTGTGAGTAGTTTTAACAATTTTTAATTATGATGTTTTATCGTAATTTCTTTATTGTAATCTTTTAGAATTTCAATACAACAATAAATTTAAAAAGAAAATGTATCCTCGGCATATTTTGTCCATTTTACGACCAATACATTTCTATTAATCGTTTTAAATAATTATTACCCTCTCATTTGATAACACAGTATTTTGTAAAGCGATTGTGTATTGTATTATATTAATTAATTTATTCTCTATTATATAATTTTCTGTAGTACCTACTTAATCTTATAGAATTTCATTTTATTACCATATTCAAAAATGCAAACGTGCAACAAAAATATTTGCAAATTAATATGCTGTCATTTCAAACAATACTTAATTGAATTAGTTATT
Source organism: Adinopsis sp. GC000173 (assembly GCA_030264715.1). Lineage (NCBI taxonomy): Eukaryota > Metazoa > Arthropoda > Insecta > Coleoptera > Staphylinidae > Adinopsis > Adinopsis sp. GC000173. Next base: position 5,997 of record JARJDW010021748.1, read on the forward strand.
ATTTACAAGCGCACATAAAAAGCAAAAATGTGTTTGCATTACAAAATAAAAAAAATACACACACACACACAACATATTTATTAAACAATAGAATATAAAATGTTGTGGGGATTTTTTCTATAAAAAGTATAAATAGAATTTTATTTTTACACTCATTGTATTTTATAATACAACATCATGCACACATGCATAATAAATAAATAAACAATAAAGCACATTGGGAAAAAATATCTGCGACACAATACAGAAAATCATTATTGTTGATATATCTATTGATGGAACAACGAAACTTTGTAAATGCGTAATCAATTTTAAATGTAAAAACGTAAAGTTGGTATGGTAGAAAAAGGTAAACTAGTTTGCAGAAATTGATCGAACCTTTCATCCGATATGTATGTACATATCGAAATGATGATAATGATGCCTCATCCTCTCGCTCGCATAAATTATTAATTTATTTTGCATCGGCAGCTTCGCCCAACCATCCAACCAACCACGCCTCCTCACACTCGCAGCACACACGTACTATCGTTCGTATACCATACAGCACACGTGAAGCACGTCTAATTTCATAACAATTAAAAATTAATTAACGTGAAAGCTTTCCCATTCACCGTTCAGAGAGCAAATTCCATCGATAACCATATCGCATGGCATATATTCACAATTATCCACCTAGGAGTAGTAGTTTTAATACGTCAAAATTAGAAATGGAAATAGTACTAATCAAGCAAAGAGGGGAAGACTGTCGACTTACTTACTAAAATAATCTAGATCAAGATATATTTGATTAAATTGATAAGGTAGTGTTCTCTTCCATGAGCATGATTTGCAGTCAAAGGCCATTAGTTATTCAAAATTTGATCAAGTATACTAATCTTGGAAAGAAGGATATTTTGTTCAAATGTAGTCGCATCTTCTCGTATTTCATGGTATTTTTAGTTAAATTGGTAAATTTCGCATCTACCCGCATTTTATAGTATTTTTAGTTAAATTGGTAAATTCACAATTACCATCCAACCAGGAGTATTTTTAATACGTCAAAAGTAGAAATGGTAATAGCACTAATCAAGGAAGTGAAGTCAAAGCTCATTAATTATTCAAAATTTGATAGCGAGAACTAACCTTGGAAAGAATGATATTTTGTTTAAATATATTCACATCCCATAGATTGGAAAGTGGCATTTACATCCAAGAAGGGCGATTTACCATTATAGGTTATTTATTGTTCAACTTTTGATTCAGTACTTTACGGTTGCAAATTGCTAAAATAACTTTTATATCTACGATTTTGTCCTACCGTCAACAATATTTTTAAATTTTCGAGTTTTATAACTTACCTCGGCGACAAAGACCACCATCAATGTATCATCGCGCTCGTCCATGCTCATGCCATCGATCAAACTCTGCAGCGTTTCCATCAGATAACTGTGCTTCTCTCTCCGCACTGTTGGAATACCCATCACAACCGACACCGCCGTCCTACCCTTCGATAGAAGATAGGCCAGCCTCAAACTCGATGGGTCGTCGAGTAAATGTTGCAGAAAGTGAAACGACGATGGTAGCCGTAACATAATCGGCGGATTGAGACCGCGCGACGCACTCATGCCGCTCATGTTGCGCAACAGCTGACGCACCTCCGGCTTAACGGTGACGCCGTTCACGCCGTTGAGCGGATAGGTGTTATTGGCGCCGCCGCCACCGCCTCCTCCACCGCCACCCACGCCTATATTGTCGGTGGGCGCAATCATCTGGTCAATGTGCTGGGTGAGTTGTTGGAGGTCCTCTTGGCGGGCGCGATACATCGTGTCGAGGTATTGCAACTTCACCTGCAGCTCGGCCAGACGCTGAATGAGAATCTGTTCGGAACTGATGTCTACAAAAACGATGAAATAATTAATAAGTAACAAATTAATTGATTTGATTTTAAAATAAGGATTATGAGGTATTCCAATTAAATTTGGTAAAGGCATTAGAAGGATTATTTTCAAGGAAATTAACAGTAAAAATTGCAAGTTTTTCACTTAAGCATGATTTTGTCCTAAAATTGTAAGAGAAAAATTATTTATATTATGGCAATGATGATGTGGTATTCCAATCAAACCTGACAAAGTGTCCCAATAATAATTTGTGTGGATAAAATTCTTAATAAAACTCTCACGCAATTCAATAAGTTTACACGAAAGTTTTTAATATTCTCGCAAATATATTTCTTTATTTAAGAATAATAATGTGGTATTTCAATCAAATCTGATAAAGATTCACAACTACGATTATTCTGTGCAAAATAACTACCAAAAATTGTTAAGTTTACATCTAGCTTTGCTTTAAACACAACATTTTATTAATATCGAAAGTTCATTTCTTTATTGAACGATGATGATGTGGTATTCCAATCAAATCTGACAAAATTGTCACAATAATAATTGGTGTGGATAAAATTCTTAATAAATCTGTCACTTTAACACGCAGTCCAATAAATTTGCCTAGAAGTTTTTAATCTTATCGTAAATATATTCCTTTATTTAAGAATGATGATGTGGTATTCCAATTAAATATGATAAAGATTCACAATTACAATTATTCTATACAAAACAACCATCAAAAGTTGTCAAGTTTTATACCTAGCCTTGTTTTAAACAAAACTTTTTAATTAATATCAAAAATTGATTCATTTATTGGACGATGATGATTTGGTATTCCAATCAAATCTGACAAACTTTCACAATTACCTTTTTTTTTGTACAAAATTACTGCCACGTTAACATCCAGTTATATTCTCCAACCCGAAAAGTTTAATTACTATCGAAAATTTATTCATTCATTTGAAAAACAAATGAAAAATAATTGTATCGATTTGCCATTTTGCCGCGTTTTAATGAGATTAATACGGCGGCGGCGGCGGCGATGGCGGAAAATTACACAACGCGAGCAACAAAATCGCATTTTTAATATTTAATTTTTACATCGAACATTAATTTTATCGATTCGGTTAGACTACAAGCGCCCTGTGTGCCCCCTCCCCCCGCCTTCCATCCTCGCATGCATTAATTAACATCGGGCTCTCTCATCATAAATTTGATAAATTCATTTAACCACACATACACAACTACCTAGTATAGTAGAGTACATAAAACTACCGTTTTCCCGAAAAAAATATATAACATCGACATCGCCTGCCTATTAATTTATCAAATTCCGTATGGCGCGCCATTCATTTGTTTGCGCTGAGCCAGCGGCGATAAAAAATTGCGTATTTGCCCGGATGTGGAGGCGGGTGGTGTTTGTGTGCGTGTGTGTGTGTGTAGTAAACATGCGAAAAAATCGTCTACTCTATCCATAATATTTTTTACCTCTCACTCCTCGCTAAACGAAAATATAATCGTGTGATAAATTCGCGTCAAGTTAACTTTAATTGATAGTTAAAGTCATTCGACGTTACATTTTATAATATAAAAGTTTCCGCATTCATATTACACAACTTATAGGTGGTGTACTATATATAGATCAGCAAGCACAAAAAAGGTGGGTTAGGAGCAAGGATGGAAGAAGAAGAAAAAAGCGAATTTCAAATGTGTGTTTTTCTCACACCACTCCCTTCGCTCCATCGTGCCCAACCATTAAATCTCTGCAATTCATCTCTCGCCGCACACAGACACACATATACACATAAAAAAATCTTATTATTCAAATGTTTAAGTTTATATTTCGCGCTTAAACAAACGACGCGTTTTGCGCTCTCAGTTTCTAATCTCAATCGCTTTAAGCGCTAATGAATTAATTGAATCAAACACTTAAAGCGGCGAAGAAAGGAAAGATTAACGTAAACGGCTAATTTACGAAACAAAAAAATTCAATATATGTCTATGAATAAGTTTTTACACATTTTTTTAAAGACGGTAAAACTAACATTAAATTGCATCAAACCATTTTGGACATAATTGTACAGTCAAATGTTATTATTTTATCGAGTTTTATACAAAAAAAAAACATTTATCGGGAATTTGATTTAATTTTGTGAAAAGAGCAGCTAATTGTCGTCAATTGCTGAGTGATGCATGCTCCACTAATAAATACGTGTGATTACTAGTTTCCATGATTTAA
>JARJDW010021751.1:0-25002 GCA_030264715.1 Adinopsis sp. GC000173
ATAATTGTGCTAATAAAATTTCGCACTTCGAGTAGTTAGGGTAAGGACGCAGGTAGTTACACTATTGTTACGTTTATGGCCGTAAGGCATAAAATTCGTTTCAACCACCGATTCCACTTGTTTACGCCTGTTTTTGTGGAATCATTCAACTTAGAGGCAATTTTTGTCGTCCAAGTTCAAGATAGAGAGGTTTACAACTTAGTGTAATACAAATACATGGGGATTTCAATGGTTCTGAGTAAAATCGTCCAAGTTAAGAGGTTTCCAATTTCAGAGGTTTTACTGTACTAATATTCACTGGAATTTCAAAATTATGATGGTATCCGGACAAGATCAAGTAATTTCATATATGGAAGGACAGATAACAGAAGTTAATATTTACTCCCATAATCATGTGGGATTTCCAGTACATTTCTACTATCCCATCACAGTGGGCACTTTTGGGATCCATAAAATTACCCCCTTTTGCACATTTCTAGATTCCACAGCATCTTGCAACACCACAACAATCAAAACATCAAAATTGAGAGTTTGTCATACGTAAACTGAATGTATAATGCAAAATATTTCATGCAAATGATATGCTGACTTAAAAAAATTAAATTTCATTAATATTAACATCAAGTTTCGGGATGAGTCCATGCTTAAATTGAAGTCACCTCAATATCAGCTTGTTAATACGAATAAAATCAGTGTACTTCGATATTACATGACAATTCAGAGTTTGTCAGAGTGTTGCTAAAAGTATACCATGATGACTTCAACAACATTAAAACAGCATATTTGGATTATTAACATTTAACTTACGATACTCTATGACTTGCAAAAGTGTGCGATGGTATTCAATACCTCAATAATAATAAAAATTCAGTTTGTCACACGTAATTTCAATAAATAATGCAAAATATCGATGCAAATTTTATGATGACTTAAACCAAGTTCTGGGATGATTACATACTTTAGTTAAAGTCACCTCAAAAGCGTCTTGTTAATATGATTAAAATCAGTGCACTTCGCTATTACATGACACCACAAGAGTCAGAACACAAGAATTCAGAGTTTGCAAATATGTAATTGGCGTGAATTAGAATGGATAATGCGAAAACTATACCACGATGACTTGAATAACTCGCAAAAGTGTGCGATGATATTCAATACCTCAACAATAACAAAAATTTAGTTTTGTCACACGTAATTTGAATGAATAATGCAAAATATTCAATACAAATATTACGATGACTTACAAAAATTGAATTAAATTAAGATTAAATTTTTAATAACATCTTGTCAAAGTGATTAAATTTTCTATTATATGACATCACAACGAGCAAAAGCACCAAAAATTCGCGATTTTGCCACACACGCATCAATACACGTAATAATTGGAATGAATTTGAATGGATAATGCGAAAAATGTTGATGATGTAAATTAGCGACACAAAGTTCGCGCCGGCCGAGGGGAAAAAATTGGCAACTGCGCGCGCGCGCTTCGTTCGCAACACAATAAAGGTTAATAAAAAAAGGTGATTCCATGAAATACTAATACAAATATTATTGATAATGTGACTATATACTACGATAGGTTGCCCGGTTGATTAATTATGCGCGCGCGCTCTTTCATTTCAATATACGCGGCGACCGACGAAATCGCAGGAGAGCGAACTTACGCAACGCGCGCCGTTCATTAATTATTTCACGTATCATGCAAGAATTTTAATTTACCATTATTTCCATAGGTCGATCATTAATTAAGTTAAATTTTTCGCCATTAATGGCGTTTCGAAGCGTTGTTAATTATGCACTCTCGTACGTATGTCTGCAATTACGCAAAAATCTCGAGCATGGTGGCGTGGCGCGTTTTGGTGTGTGTGTGTTTATCGCTACACAAAAAAAATAATTTAAATAATTCTGTAAATACTGAAGTCGCCAACTTTATGCAAAGTTTCGGACGATAAAACTGCGATATTTTGCGAAATTGTTTGCTAAATTTTTTTCAAATTTTTCATAAAAGCGATAAATATATGTATTTGCAATTATTTTTATGTAAAAAAATTAAACATTTTTTTAAAATTTCCACATAATGATAAAAATATTCAGGTTGTTAAGCTTTTTTTTAATTTTTATGCCTTTTTGTTAGAATTTTAGTTATTATTTCTTTGTATTTTATTATTAAACTGGTTAGGCTGATAAAAATTTAAATTCTGCAATAATCAAATTGTTTTTTCATAATATTTCCATGCTTTTTCTTGCAATTGCATCATTTTCTTTCATGGTTTACTTTTCATATTCATCATTTTGCTTGAAATTTAATATAAAGCTAGTAATGCTTTAAGTTTTCAATCATTCAAATCAAATTACTGAATATGTTCTGTTAAGAGTATTAAATTAGTCACATTTTTAATAATTTTCTTTCAACTTTCAGCTCCCATTTTCAATGTATTTATTGTTAACTGACAAAATTATAAATTTCGAGATTGTAGTAATCGAATTATTGAACATGCTCGCAAAATGTTGTTACTATTTCTTTGAATTTTATTATTAAACTGGTTTTGCTGATAAACAGTTAAACTGTGCAATAATCAAATTGTTTTCATAACATTTCCATGTCTTTTCTTACAATTTTCACAACTACGATAAAAATAAAATGATTTTCTTTGACATTTCACTTTTCATATTCATTTTGCTTCAAATTTAATATAAAGCAAGTAATGCTTTAAGTTTTCAATTATTCAAAAATCAAATTATTGAATATGTTCTGTTAAAAGTAATAAATTATTCACATTTTTAATTATTTTCAATATATTTATTGCTAACGGACAAAACTTTAAATTTCCAAATTGCAGTAATCAAATTATTGAATATATAAGTACTTGCAATTATTTTTATGTAAAAAAATGATAAAAAATATTCACGTTGTTATGATTTTCTTTAATTATTATGCTTTTTTCAGTTCTTTGTTCGTATATTATTTACTACTCTTTGAATTTCATTATTAAACTGGTTTAGCTGATATAGATTGAAATTGTGCAATAATCAAATTGTTTTCATAACATTTCCATGTCTTTCCTTGCAATTTTCACAATTACGATAAAAATAGCAGCATTTTCTTTGATGTTTCGCATTTCATATTCATCTTGTTGCATTCAATTTAATATAAAGCTAGTAATGCCTTAAGTTTTCAATCAATCAGATTAAATTCTTGAATATGGTGCGGAAAAAGTATTAAATTATTCTCATTTTTAATCATTTTCCTTCAACTTTCAGCTCTCATTTTCTTTGTATTTATTGTTAAGTTGGTATAAGTAACAAAATTTTAAATTTTCCAAGTTGCAGTAATCAATTTGTTAGATACGTTTACACTATTTTATAAATTCTTATAAAATATCAATGTATTATCTTAAAATGTTCCTAATTATTCGCATTCTTAATTTCCTTCATATTTCAGTTCTTATTTTGATTAACACTCTTTAAATTTAACGATAAATTGGCTTAAATCGTAAAAGTTAAAATTTTTGTGGGTATAGTGACCAAATTGTTGTATATATTCGCACAGTTTTATAAATTTTCATAAAATTTTAATATGTTTTCTTCAAATTTCCCTAATTGCTAGCGTTTTTCATTCGATTCAGTTCTTATTTCCTGAAATATTTTTTTCAACTTAATATTAAGTTAGTTCAAATAACAAATTTTATATTTTCGAGGCAATAGTAATGAAATTATTAAATATATTTACACAATTTTATAAATTTTCATGAAACTTCAATGTTTTTTCTTAAAATTTCCCTAATTGCGATGAACGTATTAAATTATTCGCATTTTTAATAAGTTTCTTTCATGTTTCAGTTCTTATCGTCATTATTATTCTTTGAATTTCATGTTTTTGAGGTAGTGGTAATCAAATCACCGAATATGTTTGCACATTTTTACAAATGATATAATTTTATTTTATTTACATGTTTTTTATAGAAATTATACCAAATGTTTAAAAACTCCTAATTACAAATCAATTACATTGTGAATAATTGCAGTTAAATTAATGTGTTTTCTTTGAAAATTAAATTATTTATGATTTTAATAACAATTACTCATATAGAGAAATGTTGCAAGATTTTATGAAATCGCTTTATTGACTGCCTGTATAGTGTGTGTGTGTGTGTGTGTGTGTGTGTGTGCTGTTGATAATAAAAACACGAAAATTGTTATTGGTTATTATTGAAAATTGAACGTATTTATCGCGCTTCCGGTTTTGCTAATGTACCACTCAATCTGCAATAAAAACTGTCAGTGGCGATAAAACGAAATTAAAAATATTCAATTGTAAGTTGTTGTTTTTTTGCATTTGTACATGTATATGTATATGTATATGAAAATCATCGATGATAAAATAAGTGAAACGTAATGAGCGCGAAATTATTATTATCAATACCAACGTTACTTACACACACACACACACCGGATTGTGTCGCGCGGGCATCACACAAAGATTCCGCGAACTTTCAACTAAATAAAATAATAATAATATATATATGTATGCATATAAAAAAAACCTACGTTGCCCTCGCACGATAACCCACAACAGCACAAAACTGATGAATCACAATACGATTTATTAAAAAGCCACAATGACGATGATGACGACGACGACGACAAAATGACATCGCCGACAACAACAACAAGGAGCGAATTTTCTAAAATAAAATAATAGTATATTGTTGATGTCATGCACGTGGCATTTAAAATTCCGGCAGAGCGGAGCGAAAAGCGTCGTCGTCGTCAGTGGTTCAATTAAGCGAAAATTGCGTGCTAGATGCATTTTGATAGATAATAATAAAACAACAACAGCGTATACTACGCGCGCCGCTCTGTCCAAAAATCCATCGGTAAGTAAAAATAGATGGAATTTAGTGTTAGCTTTCATTGAAATACAAAAAATGTGTGTGTGGAGAGTTTAACTAGCTGGGAATAAGTATACATATGTAATTTTTCGCTTCTCGAAAAGCAAACGGCGTTTCAGCGAAAAAAGGCAAAGGAGCAGCGGCAGCAACGCGGCGGCGTTTTACGTTTGCGTTTGCGTTTCAGTTGTCGCCGTTTGTGTTGAATATATGTGTGTGTGTATGTATATGTATAGCGGTGGCGATATTTTTGAGCGTTTTTGCTGGTCGTGTGTGTGTTGTAAATGTAGTAGTAGGAGCAACAGTAAGCAATGTCGTCAGTCGAGGTGGACATATACACACACACACACACAACACACGCATAAGAATCTGCCAGCAGAATTATTTTGTAGAGGATTGCGGGGCGATGGGAGGGTCGTTACGAGACAACACAGACAGCGTATGACGCCAAAGTGATAGTCAACACGGCGCCAAAGTACAATACCGTGCAAAATACTACTAAGCTAGAGAAGTGGAATGTCCTATACCATCTAAGACCTAAACAATAATAAATATCGGTCCGCTCTCGGCTCTCGGCTCTCGGGGGCTCGCATCACAACTTTATTTCTGAGCAATCACAAACACTTACCGATTTAATCGTTTCCAGACATTAGAGAATTCGTGCACGATCATAATAGACAGTTCTTTGGCACATTATATTGTCTTCACCAAATAAATATAACCTTTAAAATAAATCAGAGTTGTTTGTTTTGTTGTTATGTTATGAGGAGGAAAAAATAGTGTGTGTAAAAAAAATCAACACATTACTTGATACACACGCGTTGCGTATGATTTGGCACAAAATTTGAATTGAAACAAACACAGGTCTATTAAATTATTCACTTGTATGTTACGTTTGCCTTTTAAATTTTAAGATTAATCTAAAGATACTGCGTGTACAATGCACTAAAATATGATATGCTGGCTAGCACGGCGCCATGTTTACTGTTTCCGTTTCAGTTGCTCGCAGCGACTATCTCTTTCAAAATATTCAGAACGCGCGTCATCTCGCTCGTGCGCATTCGATCGCTCATAGCGCTGTTACAACACGCAGTGACGTACTTGTAAAGGCCGAATAGTTCTCACTCCAGCGCGTCGGAATCTCTCTCACAACGCTACGCATCCCACTCCCACCAATGCGCGCTTATACATTCAGCGTTTCTCTTTAACAATACACCAGTCCGTCTCTTTTAACTGGCATGTGCACTCGCCTTCCCTTCCGTTTCAAGTCACGTTGGAATCTCCCTACATCTATCTCGCTCCGTTCAACGCGCACTCCCCAACTTGCCGTCGCAATTACAAACAACAAACTTTCAAACCTGTTCAACAAGCTATCCTACTCTGGCCATGGATTCACCTCCTGTTACATACTTAAAGCAGCAGCGCTTTTTCTTTCTATGAATATTTTTATGCGCGCGCAAAGTTCAAAGTCCATTAAAATTCAATTTAAATGCTCGCTTATTCATTTAGCTTATTTACATTTCTAGCGATTTTCTTCATTTATTTTTTTATTCTTTCTTCATAATAATCAAATCTAACTAACTAAGTAAGTACAACAAGAACAACACTTTTCTTGTCTTGTCTGTAGGTGGCCGGAGTGCATTTATGTTGCTGTTTTGTGTTGCGCCGAATGCGTGCGTAGGTCGTCGTCGTCGTCACCGTCACCGTCGTCGTTGTCGTATGTACAATAAATATATAGAAAATAATCGAAAAACCACTCCTAGTTGAAAAATAATTGTGAAGGAATCTCCGCGCGTTCAACAAACATCATCAGAGCATTAGTGACCAAACACACACACTTGTCCTTGTTTTACATAACAGGTTATATAGCGTTCTTTGTCTTGGAATCTCCCTTTCGTCCTTGTTTTACACCACACGAAAAATATGAAATTGGCAACGTTGCCATATATTGTATGTATATACAATACATATACAACAAAATTGATAGTCTATAGATATTTTGCGCATATTTCCATTTAAAAACCGCACAAATACTTACTAGTTATTACATCATCATTCCTAGAATATTTCATTACGTATTTATTAATAATATTTTTTTATTCGAATTTAATTATTTGTTAAAGAATGATAATAAATGTAATTTTTCATTAGTTGCGGTTTAGTATTAATTGTTATTGGAATTATTACGTGTGCGTTTTCTAATTTATTGTTTTTCGCGCACACACAAACACACACACACAGTGAGGAGAGAGAAGTTTTGAAAAAAAAGGATGCGCCAAATTTATTTGTAAACAAAGATTAGTCACAATAATCGTAATATACTTTTTCTTTCTTTTTTTTATTTTCTTGTTTACTCTTGATTTATTTCATGGAATTTCGAAAGATATTTTTTCGGAAATTCTAACTACGTTTATGTAAATTACGATACGAAATTAACTTTGCAGCCAATCAACGCGACTAATTTCAAAAAGTACACTCGCAAACACCGTGAAAATAATAAATGTTGATGAATAAGAACAAATATTTCATAAATTTACACATAAAAGATTGTTTACAATTTATTTAGTTATTCATAGCGTTATTTAATAAAACTTTAGATTGAATTATATTTTTTACATACTCGTAAAAGTTAAATAATGATTTTTTAGGTTATGTTAATGTCAAAATATTGAATTTTAAAGATGTTTTTCGAAAAATCTACCTATATTTATGTAAAGTATGATGCGAAATTAGCTTTGTAGTCAATCAAAGCAACAAATTTCAAAAAATATACTCGTAAACACAGTGAAAAATATAAATCTTAATGAATCAGAACAAATATTGCATAAATTTTCATATAAAAGATTATTTAGTTACTCCTAGTGTTATTTTAATACCATTTTTTAGAAAATTGGAACCAGAAAACAAAATGTGAACTCAACTTTTTTGATTTTCCATAGCCAATGTATTTACAAATGTGCAAATGTTAAATGAATTTTAAATTGGATTATAAATAAAAGTTTACAGATGATTTTTAGTTCATTACTTGTAACGTTAAAATATTGAAAAAATTATGACGTGGCAAAACTGCGAACTAAACAAATATCGTGAAATAATTAATTAAATTCCGTAATTCGATGTTTTTTTCACTCTTGCATTTTCTGAAGTTGGCTTTTCGACTGTTATTTATCAAAATTCTGAAAAAGGCAGCAATTTTAGGGTATTTGATGAAAAGCGTGTTAAAATGAAGGAAAAAGTATTAAAACATTATGTTCTTAGAGGTATACTGCGATTCTTTTTCTTTTTTTACTTATTACTTAATTAAAAATGACGACAATTGATAAAATATCGAAGGATGTTGTTGCGAATCATCATATTTCATGAATTATTTAAACAAATTTTGATTAAAAGTGTATAAAATCACTCAAAAATTAATAAAAAAGGAGAAATCAAGCGTGAAATTTTCCTTTTCCTTCTGCTTTTGGCTCCTAATATGTCATCGTTTACCGAATTTTGATCGAGACTGTTTTTTGTGAAATTTTTCATTTAATAGTACACTTGCAAAAGCATACACACACTCTTTCAATCAATTTTGATGAGCAAAAACAATGTTTAATAAATTCTAAATTAGATTATTTGTATCATCTGTCACATAAAATATTGTTAATGATTTTTCTGTTGCTCGTAACGCTAAAATCATGTTTGCGATTAACACGAAAAGCGAAATAATAATAATAAAAAAACATGTTGAATTAGAAATGAATTTGTTTAAATTAATGGATCCTGCCTTTTTAGTCTTTGATCAAATGAGGAGAAACCCATTTTATGGTTAGCCATACGATGACGTAATCTAGCAGCAATAATCATATTAATAAACATAGTTTACGCTGCAGTTAAGCGTATTAGTAGTTAGGTCTATTGTGCAATCGGCTTTTTTATGATTTTTGGCTAAACGAGCAAAGCTAAATCTATTTATTATTTAGTTGCAATTTAGCGAAATGAAACAGAAATGCATGCATGCACACGATATTAAAAAAACACCAAAAATAGACGATCGGCTTTTCATAAAAATAGCCAAACAAAAAATCTTCCCATTAGAGAAACAATTTTTCGTTAACGCACTAGAATGGTTTTTAGTTTTTTAGTGGAAAATCATAAAAGGGGTAATAATATCTAATGCCGAATCAAATTTGAAAAAAAAACGAAAATTTTCAATAATAAATAGTGTTTAATAGATTTAAAATTAGATTAAAGTTATTATTTAATTGCAATTTAGCAAAATAAAATAGAATAGCATGTAGTGCACGATATTAAAAAAGCACTAAAATAGACAATCTTGCTAAAAGTCTTCTAATTAGACAGACAATTTTTAGTTTTTTTTCGTACTTTTGAGTAGAAATTCATAAAAGCGGTAATAATAACTAATGTAGTACCGAATTTGATTCGAAGTTTTACTCAGGTTGAAAAAAAATATATAAAAAGGCACATATTTTCACTCGAAAAAGTTTACATTTTCATCTAGTGGTCTTATTACAATACTTTATATTTTAAAAAATACACTACCCAACATACTCACTCTCAAGTTTGATAAACAAAAACAATGTCTAATAAATTGGATTATATCAGAGGTAGTCAATCTTTTTCTGCCCAGCATTCACTTACGTCTTTCCTAGTGATACTTTTTTGCAACCCAGCATTCCCAAAATAAAAATCAAGTAAGATAAATGTAAGGTATTAAGTTTACTGAATATCAAGGGTGCTGTAGTCAAACGTATAGTCCATAATATATACGTTTATCTTAACTGCCGATGTGTTTGGTAAATCGTTTTTGAAGAAAAACTAGTAATTTCAATTTGAAATGAATTTTTAATAAAATGGTAATAATGACTATTAATTTTTATCTATTTTATAAGATAAAGTTGGAATCTGTGGAAAGACCTTAATACTGCTGATGCATCTACAAAACTCCTGCCACCCAGCATGTTATTAGTCATCATGTTGACTACCACTGGATCATATTTATTATTTCATTGCAATGAAGTGAAATGAAATAGAAATGCATGCACTCGATATCAAAAACACGAACGAAAATAAATAGATGATCGTATTTTTATAAAAATAGCGAAAAAATCTTCCAATTAGACAAACAATTTTTCTTACAAGATTTTTTTGGATGTTTTATCAAGTTGCATTAAAAATACATTGAATATGTTTGCCAATTTGTGTGCGTGAAACCAAAGGATCGCTGTCAGAAAAGTTGATGTTTTACTAGCATGTAGTATAATAGGTAAAAATAAATAATGTTTTATTTAATCAATTAGAAATATTATAAGTATAAAACAATAAATATCACCAATTCAAACAATAATAAAAAATATATTTGGCACTTTGTCATTATGAATAAATAAATTAATCAATCGCATCTTCGGCATCGTATTGTTCTTCGGCTTCGGTGGCGGTTTCAGTCGGTTGCGCCATATTCACGCCACCCTGAATGATCGGCAGAATGACGGGCACGCTTCGCTCCGAATGCATACCGGCAGCCGTTTGCGATTCCTTCGACTGCATCCCACTGCCGCTGCTCTGGCAATTCTCGTCGTCGTACTTTGACGGACACTCAAAGTGAACGCAGTGGAACACCTACACACGCAAAAAATAATATGGTATACACACACACACATATGTTCATATGTTGTTCATCGTTTCGGTGTGGAGTGGTGTGCAATGAAATTTACCTCATTCGCTGTATTGTACGTGCCAACGATTCGTATAAATACGACCGGCCTTGGTGGAAATCGGATTAATTGCCACGAACCGCAGTTTTCGCGCGTTTTATCAACCAGCATTTCCCAATCCCACATATTCACGCTCGATTCAATGTAGTAACGATAGCTGCGGTCATCACAATCCCATAACAATAAGCGAAGACTCGATATTATGTAAGGTTGACCTAAAACAACAATATAATTTATGTATTATGCATAGAGTACACATACAGGATATGCTCGAGAAAAAATGCTATTTATGCGAGGCGCTGAGATTGCATTTCATTTTTATGCAGATACTACTAAATAGAATATTCATCGACAAGGCCAACTAATCATTGATTAACGCGCGCTTCAATTCATTTATCTGTAACACTATTTTTTCGACATTTTATTTCTATTCAACACAATTTACTATATTCTTAAAATAGATTATGCTCTTAGCTTGTTTTTCATTTTTTTGTGGTAATAAATAAGTTACGGTAATTTTATGTACTGTCAACAAAAATATTACATGCTGTTTTTTTTTATTTTCTAACGAAAATTCAATTTATATTTTAATCTATTTTAAAACACAGCACTATAGGGTGTTTCAGAAAGCATACACAACAAAATACCACAATTTGAAGTAAAATATATTCAGTGGTGTATTAGAACCGGAACTTGTTTTTAGTAGAAAACCTTTTTCTTATTATTATCTTTGTACTTGATATATCATTTCGATTATAAAGCCTTCATCAGAACTAATAAATAGACACACAGAATTGTTGTTTTATAAAGTTCTTGACTAAGATTAGATGTTATTGAAATATATTTGCAAGTTAAGAAAACGTTCTTCTACGATTGAATAACTTCTCCAATATATGCATTGAAATGAACATTTAACAAAAAAGCAGTAATCACTTTGACAGTGGCATTTAAGTGCAAACTGGGTTGCATATATTATATTCCTGTATATATCTTTGAATCAAATGTAAGTTTTCCTATTACAATAATAAATTTGTTCAAACTTGTCGTCCCAAATTAACTGTACAGTTTCAGTAGCTAACAATGCTTGTAATAGATATACCGGACTTTTATAATTGTTGATGATAAAATTATACTTTTTAAAAATTACATCACATTTCTGAAGCGGAAATGCGATATACGTGTTAAGACGGAAAATGCATTAAGTTTGTTTAAATCAACTATTAAGAACTACCACAATTGCGTTCCATACGAAGTCGTAATTACTTTCAAGTAATTTCAAAAAAAAAGTTTAAACAAATCTATTATTTGGTGTTATTCAACTGATAAGATATTTGAAAGAAATTGTTGTTTCATAAAAAGCACGCAATAATTTCTATTCGCGGTTTTCATTTATTTCTTTGATGTTTTTGTTTTAAAGAAAAACCTCAATTGGTAAACCAAAGAGTGAAATACAACGGAAAATCTCCAAATCAATAAAGACTTCTAAAATATCGTTAATACCTATTAAATCGAAGTATATGCGGAATAAAATTCAACAAACATTTTGAATGTTGCTTTGAGTTTCGCTGATTTACGATGTTTTTTAAAAACAGCGCACTTTATGAAACACCCTTTATAAATTTGTCACCGTATTGCAATTTTTACATGCATATATACGTAATATGAACATTTTATTGCAGCTTGTAAATATTAGTCGTTAGGTAATAAAATTGCACATTATTGTAATTTTTGTGCATAAAATTAAAAATATATATCTGTAAATAAGCGCACGAATTCGTTGCTGCGTCACCTGATTGTATTATCTAAATAGGTTCACTTTATTTTAATGGAAAACGTTATATGTTGATTGTAGTAAAAACTTGCCTCAGCGAGTGTACTTTCAGGTTATATTGTTATACACCTACAAAACTATAAAAGCTTGTTTTCTTAGCAAATTTACCGCCTTCCATTGTGAGCACTTAATTAATCAAAATATATGAAATCAATGTACATGCGTATTAAAGATCAGGGTATTAAATCGGAAAATGTTTTTTTAACGATACGCATTTAAAATGACATAAAATTTAATTACCTAATTGGATTGAGATGGCTCCGGAACCAAGCTGATGGCATGTGTAGCCCGAATCCAAATTATAATTCTTTGTGTCGCCATTGAGTAGCGCATTCCTCGAACGGCAAACGCCTTCGACAACACACGCGCTCTTCTCCATGGTGGCGACATTGTAATTGGGACAAATAATATCGTTTAGCATAGTCGGTAATTTTTCATCCTTATACATTGCTTCAAAGGCGACCAAATGGAATACTTTATTCACTGTATTGTGTGTTCCAACGATCTTGATATACTGAACAACGCGCCTATCAAAATATAAATATTGCCAAGATCTGCACAAATAATTGGTATAATCTACAATTCTAATCCAGTCTTTTAACTCGAACGATACTTCAATGTAATACGAATACGATCTGAAAGAAGCAAAATTGCTAAAATAATAATAATCAGCATCATTCTTAAGTAGTGCGTTACCTTAAATCCCGATCCCACAACAACATTTTAATATGGTTTATAATCGACGGCTTGCCTAACTTGACAATGATGCATTGTTCGTTTCCAGGATCGATCGCATGCCGGGTGTAGCCTCGCTCCATATCGTAATTATAGTGATCACCATCTAATAGAGCATCCATTAACTCGCCAGCGATCACCTTTGAGCCCATACGCTTACTCGCCACATTTTCATTCACAACTTTAACAATAAAAATAATATTAGAACTTAAATATACTAAATATTGTTAATTATGCAATAATTCGAATAAGGTCGAAGCGACAATCCAGAACCATTTACAAATTCATTTCAACTGTGAGATTCCAAACGGGAACACATTTTCTAAACAGGTTTGGACGCAACAATTAGGATACATAAAGTCAGCATAAATCAGTTTACAGAAGTTTTTCCATGAAACTCGTTTTCGTTCCTCTGCAAACCGTATTCTTATTTGCAAATTGTTTATTACAAATTGGCAGATTTTGGAAAGTTTGAAGACACTAAACATTCAAGCAATAATTCTCTTATACTCGTCATTATCCCACTTGCCTGGTTCTAAACGTGATGTTTAATATCGCATGCAATAGCTATGAATACTCCAATACTTTTTTTATGTGCCCGAAAGATGAAGTGAATCCTTGGAAAAGAGATATACTGAAATCTGAATCAGAAGCAAATGCTATCGGTAGATTTGATTTATCCAACAAATCATTACTAAAAACCATCGTTTTTATAGAAAATATTACAACAACCCAGCATTGATCTTAATGAACAAACGAAAACGAATGTCATAGAAAGACCTCTCATCTCTTTAGACTAAAAGCACATAGTAGAGCGAAGAACGAAAGAGCAAAAACAAACAAGTACATAAAATTTGATTGGTTTAATTTCATCTCTATCCTCCTATCCCCTCTATCTATACTATATTCCTAGCATTCCTTTCCAGATACTGGAAGAGTGCTCATCAGCAACAAGTTGGTAAACTGACTTATCCTTTCATCGATTTTAATCGGTCTTAGTTTGCGGCGACCTACAATCACTTAAAAATAAAATCATTGATCTCATTTCTCAGACAAACCCTATAAATTATAATTTTATACGTGTACACTGCCAGAAACTGGTTGAAACCGAATTTAATGTAGTTCCTTGTATATATTTGCGCATTACGTAGACTTCTAGATCATTACGTTAAGCAGTTTACATTAAACGTCTTAAAATAACGATGAAATATAAACAATTTAACAATTTGCATAACATTAATCGTGCCAAAAAGTAATATATTCATAATTTATAAATTGCATTCATAAATAAAACATAAGTAATAATTTTTTTCGACATTTACTTCCTTTCAAACATTTCCTATCGATTAATATAAGTAAATAAATTGAATTAATTGTTTAAAAACTTTAATTTGCAAAAATATGATACTAATTGGCCTTACAAAAACTGTTGTAATAAATCGAAAGTTCTTGTTATATCACATCGCCTTCAAATTTGGTAAAAATTGATGTATATCTAAATATTATTTCATTCGCATCACCTAACCATTAATCAAATCCAACTTACTTAATTGTCCTCGATGAGGCAGATTACTGAATTTTGCACTGGTCCGCTCTGCAATAGCATCCAATAGCGTATCGGGTTTGACTAATCCGCCAGGTCGAACCACAGATAGCAACTCGGTAACAGTCATCAATGGTAATCGAACACTTCTTATAACTCGATCATATTTATCTTCGTTGACTTTGCACCATGCGCATACGCCCTTGAATATTTTGACCTCGGGCGCGTAGAGTGAGTCGCGCTGTAGCAGCTCAACGAGGCAGGATTGCGATAATTGTGTGAATGATTCGTGTTCGAGGATCTCCAACGCGTTCTCATCAAAAAATTGATGACACACGTTCACCAGCTGATCGAGTCCGTAAAGGCGTGCAGTGTCGAGAATAGCACACACGTTCTTCAATGCTAGCATCTCACGGAGAATTTGGCTAATCGCTGTTTCGAGCTCTAAAAATCCGTACTGATTCGCCAGCCCTAACGTGTCTAATATGACATCCTCACGCATACTCATTAAGCATATATGACCTGAATAAATGTACTTAAGGAGTGTTTTAAATGCTTTTAATGGGGCATCCGGCAATTCAATTTCCGTCTGCAAAAGACAAGAGAATAATCAAGCAAATTAACTCGATTGTAAATGATAAATACCAATAAAGATCGCTTTTTATTTCGTTTACGCTTAGATAAAAAAACAGTGCAAAAAATAAACGTAATAATTAGAGTGTGTCGCTTACCTGTTTAGATTCTTTCATTCCACCATAGAGTAATGCCTTGAAATATTCGCTACGAGTAGCTAATATCATCTTTAAGAAAATCGAATTAAAACCGAATGAATGAATTTCTTTTAAAATGACATGACACGCTTACCTTATGTGCGTATAATCTTTGTCCTTCGACTATCAGTGTAATATCAGAGTATTCTTGGTTTAAAAATAGGCTGGAGATGTTCTCGGAGAAGAGTGATAAGTGTTCGATATCTCCCAATCCAGACGAAGATCCACTACTTTTTCCTGATTGTAGAAATTGATGCGTACTACTCATCTGTGCATTTAATATAATTTTCAGCATTGTTTCGTATTTACTGTCACATACCTACCTTGATGGAATATCACACTACACTTAATTTACGGATGGTTACTATTACATAGATTAAAATTATTGAAGTTGTTTGAGCGAAGAAACAAGAACATTCTACACTCCGACAAATGTCGATTATAAATTTAGTAATTTTTCTTAATTCTATTGGCAACACCTTTCCAACTAGTATTTGTATGGTGCTGACCTCTATATACAAACTTACTGTCATTACGGCTGCTCGTTTTTCCATTTTGCTATTATTGGTAAGAAAATTAAAATAAAATGTTTCCTGGACGTGCACCACTTATTGTTTTAAGTAAGAATCATTCTTTATTGTGAAAGCCGTCATAATTTATGTGTCACTTTGTGTGCAGGTCAAAATACAAAGCGGGATTCCGGCCGGAAAGTTCAGCTGGAAAACATTAATGCAGGCAAGGTGAGTCAAACACGTGCTTAATGCTAGCAATTAGAAGTCGCCGATACACCCAATTTTCATTTTATCAATTCATCATTCACATTACTCTCAATCATCAATCGTATTTGTTTGCTGAGATTTTGAGTGCGGCGTGCTATTTTGAGGTTATGTTTGAACAATGCAATGACTCAAAATTTTCTAGCAAATCGCTGATGTTATACGAACATGTTTGGGGCCGCAAGCGATGTTGAAGATGTTGATGGATCCGATGGGCGGCATTGTTATGACCAACGATGGCAACGCAATCCTGCGTGAAATTACCGTACAGCATCCAGCAGCAAAGAGTATGATCGAAATCGCTCGCACACAAGACGAAGAAGTAATTTATCACCACTTTGATTAAATCAATTGTACTATTATTAACATTTATGTTTATAGGTTGGTGATGGCACAACTTCCGTTATAGTTTTAGCAGGCGAAATGTTGGCGGCGGCAGAACAATTTCTCGAACAACAAATGCATCCAACTGTTATTATTAGACAATACAAACAGGCACTTGAAGATATTATAACTTTATTGGAAGGCCCGCTAAGCGTACCAATTGATAAAAATGATCGTGCAGCCCTCGCGAATGTGGTGCAAAGCTGTATCGGCACGAAATTCATCGGCAAATGGGGTGATCTAGCGGTGAATATCGCTTTGGACGCTGTGAACACCGTTACGCTAACGGAGAATGGACGTACCGAGGTGGATATCAAGCGCTATGCGAAGGTGGAGAAGATCCCGGGCGGTTCAGTCGAAGAATCAAAAATCTTAACCGGTGTGATGGTGAACAAAGACGTAACGCATCCGAAAATGCGACGTCGCATTGAGAATCCAAGAATCATTTTGCTAGATTGCTCGCTGGAGTACAAGAAGGGCGAATCTCAATCGAATGTCGAAATTAGCGGTGAAACTGATTTCACCAGGCTGCTGGAATTGGAGGAGGAACATGTACGTAATCAGTGCAATGATATTATTGCATTAAAACCGGATCTGGTGTTTACCGAGAAGGGCGTAAGCGATTTGGCACAACACTTCTTGCTGAAAGCAGGCATTACAGCAATTCGACGTGTGCGTAAATCAGACAACAATCGTATTGCACGCGCTTGCGGCGCCACAATCGTAAATCGCACCGAGGAGCTGCAGGAAAGTGACGTAGGCACCGGTTGTGGATTGTTCGAGGTCAAGAAGCTGGGCGATGAATATTTCACTTATCTAACCGAGTGTAAAAACCCGAAAGCGTGCACGATTTTGCTGCGCGGCGCCAGCAAAGACATCCTAAATGAGATTGAACGTAACTTGCAAGATGCACTCCAAGTGGCACGTAACATTATGCTATCACCACGTCTAGTCCCAGGCGGCGGTGCAATCGAAATGGCATTATCTCAGCATCTGCTGAAGAAGGAAACGCACGGTCCGTATCAGGCTGTCGCACACGCTTTGGAAATTATCCCACGTACTTTAGCCCAGAACTGCGGTGCTAATACGATTCGTACATTGACGGCATTACGTGCTAAACATGCAATGCATGAGGATGCTTCCAAACCATGCGCATGGGGAATTGATGGCGAGAGCGGTGAGTTGGTGGAACAGAATCCTATCGGCGGTATTTGGGAGCCGTTGGCCGTTAAGCTCCAAACCTTCAAAACTGCTGTCGAAACAGCCGTTTTATTGTTGAGAATCGACGATATCGTATCCGGATCGAAAAAGAAGGGCGACAAGAAGGAGCCACCGAAACCATCCGAGATGTCTGAAGCTTCACATCAAGAGTAAACGAGATTTTTTTACATCACCGTCATAATGCATTTTTCGTTCACTTTTCTTACACCAAAACTTATGCTTTTCTTCTAATGTATTAATCTTTTGCTAATAATAAAAGGTATTATTGATTACATATTTTTTTACATATTTATCTCGATTCCAGCTCATACATATTAAAATATTGATTTATTGAAGAGGAGTCGAAATAAAGTTTATTTAAAGCTAAATTATTAATGGTTATTTAATGCCGCGTTTTTAACGTGTCATAACAGTATATTAAACTTTCAGGTCTTCCCATCGCAGCTCTTTATAATAATAAATAATTCAATAAAACATATAAAAAAAACTTTGTTAAAAGACTCGTATTATAACATATATGTATTCTAATTCAAATTTGTTATTTATTTTTAGTCCCTAAATCAGGTTTTTAATAGAAAAAATCATTCGTTTAAATTTCCAAACAATACATTCGCTCAAATTTGTAAATGAATAACTTTCAACAATAAAATATCTTTGAGATGTTATAAGATGCAGTATTCTTTAGAACAACGATGAGCAATCTCCGACTCGAGGGACAATTGCAGCCAAAGCATACTTTCTATCAGGCTCGCTTAATAAAACAGTTTTTATATTTACCCAAAAAAATGCACTTTTTGACCGATCTCTGGACGTTTTTTATTAAAAATTCTCAAATTTATGCTTTATCTAACAACATTTAGAAGAAAATGCAAAATCCTTATAAAAAGTTGCAAAAATATGCATATCTGGCATTTTTCTAACAACTTTTTAGATTTTCCGAATAATTACTGCATTTTCTCAT
This sequence comes from Adinopsis sp. GC000173, assembly GCA_030264715.1. Taxonomy (NCBI): domain Eukaryota; kingdom Metazoa; phylum Arthropoda; class Insecta; order Coleoptera; family Staphylinidae; genus Adinopsis; species Adinopsis sp. GC000173. The sequence continues at coordinate 18,828 of JARJDW010021751.1, forward strand.
TAATGTATTTCAAAGTTGTGCAATGTTTAACTGAATTTTTAGTCCGGGAGTAAATGAGCCTTTTCTTTTGAACGTATCGTAAGTGATACCTCAAAAACTTCATCTTATACTATTCATTTGAGGGCGTAGTAAAGATATTTTGTACACAAGGTCTTTCCAAAAATTAACGAAAGTTGTATTTTTAATAAAATACATTTACAATATAAGTATCAACGCTTAAAATTTTTCAAATTGCACTATTTGTGTATAACGTTTTAAATGGCCCCAATATTGCCATAACGTGTATTTTAAGTTCCCCTTTAATTTTTAGTAATAGAAAGAAATCCACGGTTGTCCCATGGAATACTGAGTAGAAAATCTTCATTAAAAAATGATTTATTAACGTAAATTTGATCATAATACAGGCGAAGTTAAACATTTTTGTTACTGACTTTTTCACTTGAAACCTTTAAACAGAATCAAGTTTTCTTCGGCAAGGGTACTTTATTTCAGTTCCAGATCATGTTGAAGTCCTCACTTACGGGCCCCGTTGTATGGTATATGTTGTATTCCCCAGATGATGAACTCCATAATACATTTCTTTTATAATTACGTAATAAACTAACATTTTTATTTCAAATAAAAATGGCATCAATACAAAAAAGTTGGCGTGAAAGGACTAAAATAATACGCACTTTATAAAGTTAAAAAGAACGGAAAAATTATTTATGAATTAGAAACATCTGTGCTAATTATTTCATAATTATTGTGGCTTTTCTTCGCGTCATTGTTTTCTTTTAATAATTGGCGTTTTGTTAATTATTTTTTCATTAAAGTAATCTTCTCTCTTCTATTTGAATGGTATAGCATAATATGGCAAATATGAAGATGATTATCGGTACGCATTTTTGTTCCTGAAAGAGAGAAAATATTACTTTTATGAAAAAATAATATAAAGAAAACGCCAATTTTTGTACAAAAACAATGACGCGACGAAAAGCCGCAATAATTATGCACCAAACCAATAAAATATTTAATCTACATAATTTAATACATATTACAATAGGAAAAATTTAGTATATTTGCAATTTCCCCCTGATAACCTGAAAGTTTACGACAAGAAGCATATAAAGTTTATTTAAAACTGAATCATTAATGATACATTTAATACATAGTTTTTATCATGTGATAAAGGTATATATATTAAAGTTTCAGAACTTTCAGCTCTTTATAATAATAAATAATTCAGTTTAAACTATTTATCGAATACATATATAAAACATTTTTTGCGCTAATAAATTTTATCTAAGCAACAAACAACAACAACAGCAACGTAATTACATCGTATGAAAACAATTAGACAAATAGAAAATCCAAGGAAAAAATTGGAGCAATTTGTCAAAGCCAAGATAAACCTCTACTACTAAAAAGACAATAAATTATATTAAATCACAAACACGCTGCGACTTTTTTAACTTTATTTCCGTGCGCGGTGGCGTTATGCAACCAAACCAACACGAATAAAAAAAAAGTTAAATTTATAGTCATAGGGTTAAAATTAAAACAAAATAAATATTTGAGTGCAAACAGCAAACTGAAATAAAAACGCGCTTTATTAATATATCATAGTGATTGGTATTGAAAAGAAGGAAGTGGTATTTAATACCGTAAACAGCGAATGGAAGAGGGAAAAGGGTATAAAAGATAGGAGAGACGGAAAACGCGTTCGGAAAATCAATAGGGAGCGAGAGCATTTCATTACGTGCTTGATGTTACACCAAGAAGCAAAAACATGTGAGCACAGCTTAGTAGTAATACGTTCTATCACACAACAAGCCAAACAATGCCTAAAAAAATTGAATTTAGTGTTATTTACGTCACAGGTAATCTGCTAAATTGTTCAATTACTCGGTGTTAATTCTGAATTTTGCTAGATGAAGATGTTAAATATAAGGGAAGCGAGCTGAACAGTCATGGACCAACAGTTAAAGGCTGGCAATCGACGAAGAACTGCGATTATCCGCAGGAGATCGTTCTGCAATTGGAGAAACGCTGCTTCTTAAGTAAAATCCAAATACTCATGCATCAATACCTAATACGTAAGTTGTTTTTCAATAACAATCGGATGCATATTGAATGTACCGCTTGTGTTTCAGCATCGAAAATCGAGCTGTTTTCGAGCAATGAGGACACCAATACCGTAAACGATGTGGGATCAATCAATTGGGAATATTTAGGATACATAACGCTGAGTGATAATCAAAGTACCGGTTTCAAAAGTCGTGAATTGAAATCGGCGAATGTGCCAACGACGCTCGCATCGTTCTTCAAACTGCGCCTCGGCAAAAATCACATCAACACGTACAACATACACAGTCAGGTAGATCTATATATATACCTATATTTCTTCTTTTTTTAATATTATTTAATATCGATTATCGTAATCGTGTTTCGATACACCGGCATTAAAATTGCATGAAGGCACAGCGGGGCGGAATTGTGTTGTGTTGTTAATTAAATTGATATGCGTTTGCGTTAATTAACGAGTGTAGATATATATGGGTCATGTTATATAGAAACAATCAAATTTCATTCCAGCCAGCGCTGAATAATTAATCATAATCGTTAAATTAGTGGCCGCTTTTTAAATATTAAATGTGTAGTTTTCATTTTCATGATTAATATTAGATTAGTGACATAAAAAAATTTTTTTAGTCCATTGATTTAGCTGAATTTTCATGAAAGGAAGTTGAACGCCCACAAACAATATGAAAACTTGAAAGTTTTTACAATAAAAGTTTTGCAGAAAATGATAATATTGTACTTAGATGTGGATGACTCATTTGAAAACCTCAAATTGCTATACGTCATGCGACATTTGAAAAAACTTGCACAAAACTAATTCTTGCACAGACACTCTAAAAAGCCAACTTTATAGAGAATATTGCAGTGCATAAAGGAGGCGTTTTCCGACTATTATTATTATTATTGCTATTATTATTACTTGGCCTTCTAAGCAGTGCCGGATTAAATATTTAGTAGGCCCTAGTCAAAATAAAAAAATCAATTTTGACAGGGAGCTACACAAATACATAAGGGTGGTTTAAAAAGTTTCCGAGCGAGATCTTTTTTTCAATAAATTTAATTCTTTTACGACTTTTTTCATAGTTTTCGCTGTTTTTTTTACAACTTTTGCCGTTTTTTCTCTGTTTTTATGCCGTTTGCTATTTTATTTTGTTAGTTTTCTCGATTTGTTTCTAAAAAAACAGTGGAAACCCCCCAAAAAAAAGCGAAAAACAGCAAAAATCATGAAAAAGTCCCCCCTTTCAATTTTGACAGGGAGCTGCAAAAATACACAAAGGTGGTCTGAAAAGTTTCCGAGCGAGAGTTCTTTTTCAATAAATTTCATTCTTTTTACAACTTTTCCATGGTTTTTCTAATTCTTTACGACTTTTTTCATAGTTTTCGCTGTTTTCTGCAACTTTTCGCCGTTTTTTACAACTTTTTGCTGTTTTTCTCTGTTTTTATGCATTTTGCTATTTTTCACGATTTGTGTTTGAAAAACAGTAAAAACCCAAAAAAATGACGACAAACAGCAAAAATCATGAAAAAATCTTAAAAAAACAGTAAAAAAAGTTCTAAAAAGGCGCAAAAATGGCAAAACAGCGAAAGAGAAGCAAAAAAAACGATGCAAAGAATGCTAGAAACTTTTCATATCACTCATATACATCTCATTTGACATTTATCTAATTTGTCTATTGGTTTATCCAGCTCTGATTCTAAGAATGAATACATTTTAATTATTAACAAATACCAGAAAATGATTGTTGCTTATTTTGGTGCGTAGAATAAATGTCTCCCACCCTTTAATATTATGTTTAAGGTGAACCAACTTGCATTGAACGTTCGATATAACATAGTCAATAATGTCGATTTCATAATTTCTTGCTGTTCTACCTATGAAAATTTGTTTTTGTTAAAAGTTTTTCGAGATAGTAATACATGATCGTTTTACGCTATTGTGTGATTATTTTGAGCTTAAAAAACTTTTCAATCCAATATCTAGAAGACAAGAAGATTAAACAAATTCTGCATTTTTTTATATATAAGCTTGTCACCGCAAATTTATTCAAATTTTTTGAGTGGCAACTTGAAGAGCTATGTTTGTAGAAATAAAGCGGAAAATAATTTGTGGAGGAATATCACATTTGAACCAAGAAATGTTGCTTATTATACATACATATATGCTAAATGCTTTAGAAATGTTTGGTCGAAATTTGATATGAAATTACAGATCTAAACTAAATTTAAAGAAAACTTGATAAAGTATCTTTCGTATGATTAAAAAGTTACAAAAACTCATATGCATTTTAAATCGTGCAGTCGATGTTGAACCATCCTATACATATCATCACATTTCATTTACCGAATCCCTGGAAAATCACTTTTTCGCCTAGAAAAGTCAAGAAAAGTCTACTTTATAGAAGATATTTTATGTGTATTATTAATATAAATGATGGTACATATTGACTTCACTAGACTTCCCAACACGTCACATAAAATAAACGTAATTTGTATTATTCTAAAAAATGTAACTTTTCAATTACTTGTGTCGTTAAACTATAAAATAATCGTATTAAACTTAGGAATATATATAGCATGCACATACACCTGCATTGTATAATTTACACACAGGATAATGTTCTATTGAGAGACTTACAGAGATTTATATCAATAACCTTAGTTATTGTTGATTCGATTGTGAGTGCATATATTATTTCTTTCACGACACGTGTTTCATAAAAATTTATATTTTACATGGAGATGTTTTTGTATTGTTGATTTTATATTAATTACAAAATGCAGCGTATGGACGCACCTACTGAAATTATCGTTAGGGTGCGTCTTATACGCACTTTTTTGGGAATGGCAATCATGATTTTCTGGTTGATGTTGCAACGTATGACCAATAAAATTTACAAATGTTTCTTTTAACCCTGATAAAACTTGTATATACAATAGATTGATATAAATTTTTAATAACATATATAATTGGCGACATAAATAATTCAGTATTGCTTATTGGCTACAGTCGGAAAGCGTCAACTCGATAAGTTATTTCTCAATGTTCAGATTTTTCATTATGGGAATACTGCTTGAAATTACAGTAATATTTAATAAAAGATTGATTACTGTTTTCTGATTTTTTTTTCACTAGCTTGATTTATAGTCATTTGCGGAACGTCATCGCTGATCATAATATATTTAAATCAACAAGTGATTAAGATGTATTATACTAGTCAACACTAATTTTCACTCCTATACCTAATTAATCAAGAAAAATTAGTTTTAATTGATAAAGTTTGCTTTAGGAATTATGAGATCAACTTTTAACATTTTCAAGAAATTCAATTTCAATTATCGCGCTTATCGCCTCGTGTGAGTCTTAAAAAACCCTCACATCTGAAATATTCTGTCAAAAATATAAAACTTTCCGTTATTCTGTACAGTATAAAAGCAAACTTTATTGACTAACAATGAAATTGCTGTTTGTCTTTTGATGTCAATACGTAAACAATATTCATTAAGTAACAAACTCTTGACCAGTATTATTGTAACATCGATATATTTTTAGCTAAGCCATTTGCTTTACGAACTATAAGAACAAAAATTAACATTTTGAATAAATTCTCTAATTTTCAACAACTTAGACTGCTATGTAATTCTCAATTATCGCGCTTATCTCGCGCTTAATTCTTAAAACCCCTTTATACTTTTCATCACTTTACAAAGTACAAGAGCAAACTTTATTGACTATCAATGAAGTTGTTGTTTATTTGCTGTAAACACGTAAACAATCTTCATTAAATAACAAACTCAAAATTTTTATGTTGACCTGCATTATTGTAGAGTTATAACAGCAAAATTTAACAATTTAACGATATTCTCTATATTTATAACTATAAACAACATAATGGCTATGTAATTCTCAATTATCATGCTTATTCCACCCCTTAAGTCTTCAAAAGTCCTTACACCTTAAATAGTCTGCCAAAACTATAAAAAAACTTTCATCATTATATACATTCTGTCAAATAAGTATCGGGAATTGATCATTTAGAAGGCCCGGTTTAAGATATTGTCAAAATGTTATTTATTGATAAATTGGTAATACTATCCTCTATACTGACATGTA
>JARJDW010021757.1:0-26422 GCA_030264715.1 Adinopsis sp. GC000173
AGAAAGCAAATTAACTCTGCAATTTGTCTCAACGATGTCAAAAACACAGCTAATCAATCATTAGCACGCTATAGAGCACTGTCTCAATGCAATCAATCACAATTGTCACCTACTAGCTTTTGAATTTCTCCCAGTTTGAGGAAAGAAAGCGGAAGGCGAGCGGTTGTGCGATGATATTATCGCCGAGCGCTCGAAACACGGAAATTATATCCTGCTTGCGAATTCCCGAATCTTCGTTGATCGACATCGCCAAGTACTTATTCAACAGCCACACCTCCCTGCTGCAACCGAGTGCGTGCAAAATAATGTTGCGCTCCGATGCCACGTTCGCTTTGAGATATTGTTCCCATGCGAAATTCCACTCCTCTTCGCCGCCATGCCGAATCGCCGTACAATAGATCGTCCATTTTAAATTCGGCGATATGCTGCAAAGTGTATTAAAAATTAACTAATCATTATAATAGCAAATAAATATTGACTTACGGATTGTGTATTTCAGGACTGGGACTCGCACGCCAATTCTGGAATTGTCGCAGGGCATTGCTGATGCAATCCGCTTGGCCCAGGTCGCACGCTTTCGTCAAAACATCTTCGCGAATGAATGTTGTCAGCAGCGATTCGGTAGGCTGGTCTTGAACGCCAACCAATTTATAAAGTGGATCGACAAGATGCAGAAAATAATGCTAAAAATAAAAATAAATAAATTGTTCTTACTAATTTGTCGTACCCCCGTATGAAAACATAAAAATTCAACATTTTTAACTCAAATCTGGTTTAATGCGTGAGTATTATATGCTTTTATATTAACTTGCCTTGTCTGTCAGTAAGTCAGTCAGTCATTCAGTCATTCGGTCAACATTTCATGGATAATTTTCATGAAGCAAATAATTTAAGTTAATATTGAACTATAATTAAGTATAAAAATATGTTTGTAAAGTACCTATAAAAGCGTATTAAAATATTTTTATAATTTAATTTATTTTATTGAATCGCTTACAGAAAATCAAGTTGCATAAAAATCCTATTTCGATTTAATAGAACGCGGAATTTTTACTAAATGTGTTTAAAGACGATTTGAATTAAGCCTAAAAATACAATAATCTTGCATTATCGTCATGGCGAGTTGTTTTAAGCAAACGAAGAAATCTACCAAATTACTTGATTTTTGTTATCTTTCTAATATAATTTTTTTCTTATTCATAGTATTATAAAGTGGAGTAGATTCTACACAATACAATTTTTCTTATCAAACCGATCAGCAATTCGATATTCTCTTCCGCAATACATTTTTATAACAAGAACAATTATGTAGCAAAGACAACGCATTCCATCACTGCTCACCCTGAGACTATTGAATATAATGTTATAAAATTTCAATGTTTATTATTATTTTTTAAAGGTTTGTAACGGTTCTTTGTAACACAATGTGTAAGTTTTTCACTAAAAAAATACTAACAAATTATTAAAAAATCTATAAAAAATGTAAATTTTTAAAATATCTGGTAAAATTCACCACAAATTGTCTCATCGCAAACACCAATCCAAATCACTCAAACATTTAATACAATTTTGTATTACAAGTTGCAAAAGTACTTACGAGACACTATTCTATTTGTAAATGTTGTTAGAAACATAAATACTTTTAGTATTCCTCATAAAATGGTATTCATTTTACCATTTCGCTTGAAATATAACGTCAATACCTTTCAAGAAAATTTAAGAAAATAAATTTGCTATGAACATTTAAAAAACTGTTATAAATTTTTCAAATAGAAGATATTTCCAAAAAATCTATGTATCTCTTTGTTCTATTAACACCATTGCAAGTCAACTCTTATTAAATGATACCAAATAATAGACTTGACAGACTTATTTAATGCAGCCGAAATGATAACATTGTATCTAATATTGAATACACTCACTTTAAATCTATCAAAGTACCCGCTCCGTATAAACATGCTATGCAAGTAATTCAAATTGTTAATCGCTGCCTTCCATGGCGCGTATTGTGACTCATTCACCAGATATGTGGTAATGTCCAACGCCAGATTATAGTCGACGTAATCGGCACTCGCCAAGCTCAATGCATCGTCGATAATCTGCGCACGATTAATCTCCCCAATCGCCGTATGATTGTTTAGCAGTTGCAGAGTGAGCAGACGCCAATTCTCCACGTCGTAGTTGATGCGCGCGTAAGCGGTTTCGTTGAGATTGAAAAGAATCCATTGCGATGCATTGGCTGTAATGTTTGTACGCATTTTATGCTGGTTTCTAAACCACAACGACGATGAGTTGCCATTCGAGGTGGTGTAAGTGAGTGGAATCCACCAGAGCGATTTGTTGTCCGAATGCGGGTGTTCTAACAAAAAGCGTTCTTGCGTGAGCGTCACCAAACTCGTGTTGTAGTCTCTGGCGACGTGCACCACCGGATAGCCAACCTGCAAGGTCCAGGTATCCATAATTTCTTTGACGGTCAGGTTCGTTTGCAGCACGTCGTTTTTGTGCGCCTCCTCGGTGAGAAATCGCCACAAATCATCCTGATCGGCATTGCTGTACTCTCTGAAACACGATTTGAGATAAATTATCACCAATTTTGCGCGTAGTAAACAATTACTTGTCGTTTAGATAATTCGTGAGGCCTTGTTGAAAGACGGGCGTAGTAAGGAAGTTGTTCATCATGTAGATTATCGCCGAACCTAAACGAATTTAACTTATTTTAATCACGCCGACATACGGGCATAAATGCGTTTCACCTTTTTCGTAAGAGATCCTATTGAATATGTCGTTGATTTCTACTGGATCGTTAACGACGATCGAAATTTGATGGGATGATTTCAGTGCGTCGAGGCGTAGAACCACCTGGATTGATGAAACGACAAATTGTTCGAACATGTGCCATTCTGGTTGGACCTAAAAATTATTAAAATCATATAGTATAAGTTATTTGATTTTACAAAAACTACAATCGCGTAAATCCTAAAAGTCACTAAAATTTTCTTAATGCAACTTGTTGATTCTCGCAATTTTTACAAAAATTATTTATTACCTATTATAAACGAGATTATATGTGTTGTATTCGTAGTAAAACATAATTAAATAATGTTAAGTAAAATATTGAAACACTTGTGAGTGTAAATATTACTAGGTAGTCTATATATTTCGACATATGTGTCATCATCAGAACGGTAGATGATTCTGGCGGATCTGCGCAATTGCGTTTTTGCGATTTTTGCATGCCCAAAAGGCAAATATTTTGTTTGTGTAATATAAGTTGCCTACTTTTATCGACGAATTATCAATCAAAAATCAGCTGGATGGAACAAACAAGCCAATTGTGAACTAAAGTATTGTATTTTAATATCATGTTAATAGAGAAAAGTAGTCGCGATTCCACTAATTGCAAACAGAGAATTCTCAAATTTTATAACTTATCAAATAAAAAAAACGTAAGTTTACCAAAGATTTAACCGAGTGAATATTATAGTTTGTTTTAGTACAGTTGGCAAACTCAACTTTACCAACTTTGCTGAAGCAGACTATAACTGTTTTTCTCGTAAAATATAAAATAACCATTGACGAAAATAAATAAACGAAGTGTAGCACTTTTGTTTGAAAAGTTGGAAAAGTGACAGAGGTTTGTTTGGAATCTCTGGAATTAATCAGGTTGTACCAACCTTAAATTGGCCTCACATTTTTCTTCCCTGTTCAATTTAGCGTAGTATATATGTTTAAGTTGTAAGAAAACAGCTGACATTTTTACAATGTAACAAAATCATTAGCTCTCAGGTGCGTTAGTGAAATTAATGTAATACTTAATTATATAATTAAAGTGTGCTTAAATGAAGTAGAATCCTGTGTTTACTTAATGGTGAATACTTCAAAGTATTATATTTTTTATGTTTTGGTAAAAATTAACGAAATTTGTGGAAATATTCAAAGCAACGAAATGATTGCCCACATTTATTCATTATATAATATATTTTATCAGAATTTGTACTTTAATATTGCAATCGTATATAACATTGTTTATTATTTTTTCGCCCAAAAACATACGAATTATTGCAATGCGTGTTACGAGGATGCATGAAAAGGTTATTATCCTAGTGTCCTAACCTTCATTCAGTTTAGCGACAAAAGATAAATTACACTCCCATGTAAAATATGACTTTTTCGACATTTTTAATTTTTAATTTTGAAGAAATTTGTCTGTTCCTGAAATTGAAGACTGTTGAGATGATTGCTCGCGTCCAAATCCAACATGATTCAAAATCATACACACATTTCAACACAAAAAAACTTTTACGAACTTCTTTTGCAATGTTGTTCGGAAGGTAGAAAGACAATGTAAGTACAAATCATTCTAACTTAGCACTGATAATTTAGAAGTGTCATGTTATCGACTTATATTTCAAATAGTTGTGAACTTCATGGCATTTAAAACTGTTTAGAAACTATTTTTAAATATAAGATGATTCAAAATTATAATGTTATCTATAAATACAGATTTGAATGTGAACGAGCTTCTTTTGCACTGTTTACAAAATGAAAACACAATGTAATGTTAAAACACATTACTGCATCTATTAGTGTATGTATCTCGGAAGCTAGAAAGACAAGGTAAATGGAAATCATTCTAATTTTGCACTGATAATTTCGATGTATCATGTTATCGATTTATATTTCAAATTGTTGCGAACTTCATGGCATTGAAAAATGTTTTCATACTTTTTATCAGACCTTGTAGGTATGATGATTATATTTGAAATACATATTATTGTACATATATTATACGTACCGCATTCGCACCAACATTTTCCAAATATGTCGCAAAGCCTTCGTTCAGCCAAAGATCCGTCCACCACGATGGTGTGACCAGATTGCCAAACCACTGATGCGCCAATTCGTGTGCGATAACGCTCACAATTGTTTCCATCGACTTTTTCGATGAGATTCCATCCTCGTACAATAACGCTACCTCCCTAAAAGATGCACGGCAAATGCGATAAGCGACAATTTGCAATTTTCGTGTCACGCCACATTACCTAAACGTAATCAGTCCCCAATTCTCCATCGCACCGGCGGCGAAATCCGGCAAGGCTACCAAATCAGTTTTCGGCAGTGGATATGGTATTTTGAAGAATTCTTCGTAGTATTTCAGTACGCCTGAGGTAACCTCCAAACTGTAGGCGGTCTGATTAATAGCTTCTTCACGCGCCCACACCGAAATGTTGCCCACTGAGCGTGACTGAAAATCGAAGACGATGAAAGCGAGCAGATATGTGGACATCGGCACCGACGCGTTAAAGTGGTCGATCTCGTAACCGGCAATCTCACTTGAACTATAACCATGTACATGCAAGGATTAATCAATTAGTCAATTAATAAAGCTACCGTTTATCTGATGAACTCAACTTACTTTTCCGTATGCAGCTTTGGCATGTTTGAAATGGCTGTCATGTTACGTGGACGGCCGATCCTCAACGTAAACATCGCCTTCATCGCCGGCTCATCGAAACAGGGAAATGCTCGCCGTGCATCGGTCGGCTGAAATTGCGTTGCTGCCAGCCATCTATATACAGATAAAAAATTGTACATAGTCATACGTTGAATGAGGCTATCAGCACTAAATCCGCCAAACCAATAAAATGTCAATTTTCTGTTTTGTGGCTTTAATTAATCTGTTTGGTAGAAAACAATCTACATCAGTGGAAGTCAACCTATAGTCTGTATCGCTAACTACTAGACATTTAAGATTTTATGGTGGGTGGCAAGGATTCTATAGATACCTGGGGTACGCAACAGATTGTTTTTCCATAAATAAATTTACAGCCTTATTGATCGGAATACTTACTTAAAAATCACATGAACAATGCTGTAATAATAATAATAATAATAAAATATAATTTTCAACATTTTCGCTTCCAAAATTAAGTTTTTCCTTAATTTAGTTGGGAAGTTTAATTTCATTGCAATTGATTTTTTAATTACATTTTGTATGAAGTTTGACGTGATTTTTAGACAAACATTTTGGCTTTACTTTTTTGGACTTAGACCGATTTGGCGCTGATAGCCTCCTCAAATATTCTAAAAAACACCTCGTCTCGTTCCCTTTTTGGTATGAGCTCCTATAGAAACCAGCCATGGCATCGTTCAGACTTGCATTGTAGCGCATCGATAGATAGTAGCTGCCTTCAGGCAGCTCATGGTCGAAATTCAGCACGAAGAACTGCTGACGTACATAGCTTGTAGTGTTTTTAATGCGGATTGTGTTTGTGTTGTTGTCGGTTAGTAAAACAGAGGTTAGATCAATGTTTAGCTCGTTGGCGTGAAGGGTAATATTACTGGTAGCTTCATGCACGCGTAGCGTAATTTTTACACTGCCAGCAAAGCTGAAATTGTTGAAAAACGGTGTGATTGTGAGATTGTAGGCGCTCGGTGTAATTGCGCGCGGCAGTCGAACGCTTAGTGAATCTTCCGCCGACGGCTGTTGAGTGGTGTTACCAGTTTCTGGCGTTGTCGTCGGTGTGGTTGGCGTTTCTGTAGTCAAAGCAGTGAATGTAGTCGCATTGATCTGCTCGATACTAACCGTGGTTAGTATCTCTGGCAGTGTCGCATTATTTGTTGTCGCATTATCGTCCGTACCTAGTGCGTTATCCGGACAAACGGATAGGTAGTGAACGATAAGGCCGGTGGCCACGACACTGGCGATCGATGCGACCACATAGAGGATCGCCGTGTGCGTTGATATCGTAATCTTATTCTTCTTGATGAACGCTATGCCCGTGTCCATTGTGAGGTTTTCTGGTAGCTGGGGCATTTGGTTCACCCCTACAACAGCACATTCAATTAGATATTAAAAATATAAAGTGAGTAATTTGATTAGACTAAGATGTGGAATAGCGATAAATACAATTGATAAAATAATTAAAAAGATATTCAATTATTTTAAAGTTAATCTATCTAAGATTTTTATTTCAAAATTTCCGCAATTGAGAGAATTTTAAAAAGAAATTGTAGTTTCATTAAATGCTTGCCATATATGTAACAGATTTAAAATGTTTCACGAGATACCTAATAAAAAAACATTTTGTCACAAAACAAATGGGGCAGACCAAGTTACGTTAGCAGCACAGCACGCGGACACGGCCGATAAAGCTATATGGAATAAAACAAATACACACTTTGCAAATATGACTAGTGTCTAACTGTCTAACTTTTTTTCACGGCCCTGCAAATTTTTTTCTACGATATATTCAATGGCATGGAGTTGAGTAATAGCAATTTTGATAGGTATTGTTTGTCTTTAACAGTAAATATGTTTAAAGAAAAAAAAAGTCTACTATTTGTGTCTTTAAACCGAAAATATTATATGGACCACCTGTTATCTAAAGCGTCGAGTTAAACGACAATCACCGCAACAAGTTGGGAGTCGGTTTTGGGATATTTTTCTTGCAATTTAATAATGTTTTCCCACTTTATCTTTAAATCTGTAGGCTGTGAGACACAATTTTAAATGCGAGACACTTTTGGAATAATCTTCACTATGAGACAACGCAATATAACGAAATTATATAAAAAAATGGCAAGTTTATTAAAAACAAAAACATTTTGTCGATATAATATTTACGCGTTTTAAATGCATTTTCGCACGTCAAACAACGTATATGCAAAATTGTGCAATTTATCATCAATGCCATCTTCGGTTCGGCATTGTGCCAATTATTATAGATAGGTATATAGTATGTATAACATAGCTACATAATTATTTTATTTTAATAAATTATTTGTTCGCATTCGATAAATTCGTAGCCTGGTCATTGCGTGAAGGTTAAACAATACCAGCTTGTTTGTTACACTTATTATTTATCATAATTAGTTTTCTTAGCAAATACACATGCATGCTAAACGAAAATTGCACGTTGAACAATTTAAGATAAAATTTAAATATCAGTGAATTACTCTGTAGCCGTACAGCCTATAAACAGATTAACTTTTATTGTTATAAAGTAATGTTATCGTAATAGCTTGAAAATTACTGGAAAATGATGAATGGCTATGAACTATAAATTTTTATGTCATTTTACTACACTGTTAACAATAATACGTAATGTTAAAGGCTATGCAATAGCGAAAACACTTTTTTTTTACCATGATTTTTGAATAAGCATATAAATTAAACGGTGTTGCTTCCAAGCAATAATTACGCAACTCAAAAAATGACATGATATCATAAATTTACCTATAAACCACCGGCTTTCCGTTGATAAAATTTTGGATTTTTTATTGTAGAGTTATGGTAGTTTAATTTATGTGCTCAAAAATATCTCCTAATAATCATATTTTTTTCAGATTTCCAAATGCGGTAATATGTATAAAAAGAGCGAATGCCATTAAACCATGGCAAACATTTTTGGTGATTGACCCTTATGACAAATACATAAATTATAATCTCGTTTGTTACAAATATTGTTATGATTATTTGCAATTTGGATAAAAAATCTACGTATACCGATAGGCATCCAGCACATTTAAGTTTGCGTCACGCAGCCCTTAATTTCATGTCGTAATATACCATTTTCTGCAAACAATATCAATTAAATATCGAATTGTAAATTTTTTAGTGTGCCCACATCATCTGATTGCAATTTTCATTTTTCCGAATATTATTCTATCTTTATGTCTAATTTTTGTAATGTAGTTAATAATACTTCACTCTAACTCTGAACGAAATGGAAAATAATCAAGAAAAGTAATTTAACTTCAAGAATAAAACCGTATTAGATAATTGATTGGGGATTTAAAGTTTAGCATTATTTTCACTAGTTGAATAATAAATAAACACAAAAATTAAATTGTAAACTTTCTAATAGCATTTCCATTGAAATTCAAAAACTTAAATAACTTTGATAAACAAACAAAAATGTTAAAAATGACCCATATTTCGAATTAAATTCGCCCAAACAAAAATCGGTGGCAAGGTTAAAGGTAACATTATCAGTACATTGGTAATTTATCAAAACAAATTTGGCGTTAAGTAGTAATAATTACAAACACTTACTCTTTTTTCACGCGGATGACAACAGTAGTTAATAGTAAAGTAATGTATGTTTTCCATTTGAAAGCATTTATCAAGTTTACTTACATGTATTTTTATTTTTCGTATGATAATTAGCGATAAGCTAGAAATTTCTATAATTACGCACACTCGCATGCTTATGCCTGAATAAAAATTAATTGCGCCGCACTGGTGGTAATTAATTGCGTATACCTACAGCTTAGCCGTCCGAAAGTTGGCAATGAGGTGTGGGTTCTAAACGTTGCGTACTTATAATATTTTTAAGACAAGGTGTAGATTTGCTTTGTGCTGCAGCCACGTCGAGTGATAACGTAAATATAATATTTAAAGTGGGTGTGTTTTTTTGCTTAATAGTTGTAAATGTTGTTCTCCCGTTTACGGTTCAGTGTTGTCGCAATGTGCGCAAATTTGCCTACCAGCAGTGGTGCCTTCGTGTAATTAAACTAATTGAAGATGGAATGAATGATTTGGCGCAATATCATCAGCAGGCCGGCCATATGTGCAAATTCATATAGTAAATTACCACGCATAAGTGTCACAGTAATTTGTGTTATAAGTTTTTATATTTATTGAATATCAAAAATTTTACTATTTGCTATTCTCCATCAGTGGTTTAAATTGATTTCATACATAATTAAATTTTTTTTTTTGGAAAATTGTTCAACTTTGCAAAGAATGGACTCACAATGAAATTAATAGTTTTTTTTAAATAAAAGTAACATAATAATTTCTTTAATAAATTGCCGCCAACAGATATAATTCAGTAATATCAAAAATTTTAACTTATTTTTCTTTATTATCGTTTAAAATACATTTTATACCCAATTCACATACATTTTTTGTAAAAACGTTTGAATTGTTTGCAAGGAAAAGGCTCACGATGAAATAATTGTTTTCTTTTAAATAAAAGTAAAAAATGTTATAAATATTAGCTAAAATATTAAGCTAAGTAAAGCAAAATTATACACGTTTCATAACTTTTTATCGGAGTTTATAGATTTTTCAAAAAGATTAAGTAAACCGTTAAATAATATAGTAGAACCTCGGCTATCTTTCATTTCGCCAATTGCTTCGGTGTCATCAGCATGCTCGCACTCACTTCACTGATAATGTATAAAATACATGTGTTTTCAAAATTATACATTTTATTAAAATATTAAGTATTTTTAATACGTATGTTGAGCGAAATCACTCTGACAAAGTTGTGACAGACATTGTCCGCGACTTCGTTCATGATAATTTTGAGATTACTTGCAATAAATGATGTTATTCTGCCTACTAAATGTGTTTCCTCTGTGTATTTTATAATATGTGCAATAAATTAATTGAATATAGATACATACATTTATTTAGGTATGTATATAAAAATTACACTGACAAAAAATCAACACTATTTTCCACACCTTTTGGGTGTAAAATATGTGCAAATTCATTGTTACACCTAAAAAGCAAATTTTTCTAGTAACATTACAACTTTTTTTACTGTGTACTGTTTTGCTTTTCATGTATTACCAAATTCAACTAACGACAATCATTCAAAGGATAATGCAAAGGCGTGCGTTCCATAGTGATGGCCAAAAATATTTTACGTAATTTGGTAATTTAAAAGCGGATTTTTTCATAAATATAATCTGCAACACTAAAATATACAATACTACATGTGTTCTCGACAAACCGCAACCATTTAATAGGTACACATGCAATTAATAGTATACCAGAATATCCATTATCATCTACAATATATTGATGACAATATTGATCGGTATTTGTGCTTAGTCCTCAAATCTATTACTTAAAACGCTTGCATAATAAATGACAATGGCATTTTTTATAAAATTTTGTTGTATTTTGCATTAAAATTCCCCTCTTACATGTGGGGAGCCCCCTTTGCAAAGTAGGCCAGCCCTGAGCATGGCATGTAATTTAACAATTAACACGATAAATTCATTTTATATTATGACACATTTAATGAATTATTTATCTTCATGCAATTTTAATGTAATACTAAAATAGATGTTTTTATTAAATTATCATTTAAAACATTGTTGGAGAAAAATATATACCTAAAGGTGTATATATTTCATTTCATGCTCCAATTTATCATTAGGTATATTGTTGCATCAAATTAATCTTGTTGTTATCGATCCAACTCTGGCATCATTTAAATAATTGTGAAACTCATAAATTTCTTTTAAAAAATATGAATATCTTAATTACAAACAAACTAAAATAAATATTTGAGCTGGTAGTAATGACATTAAAGAATTTTGCGACGCTGAAAATAAATTTCGTTAAATGAAATTATTTATGCATCGCTTGGTGAAATATCGAAGATGGAAAATATACGCGCGCAATTTTCGTATACGTGTATATTGAATGCGAACTGAGCGTAAAAGGAAATTTTCTTATTCTTTTATGCAATACGTAACCTTATTTTATTTCTTATTCAAATGGAAGGAAAATGGAATTGTTTATAAATACAATATTATCTCATTCCAGCATATTCACATTATTATTTAAATACAATCCATGTCAAAAATACAATAAAAAGAAAGTCAAGCAATTAATTATGTAAATTGCGTTTTCGCTTTTTATTATGAAAATGTTATATGGACGCAAATTAAATAAGTTGCTGTGATTAATTAAATGTTAAAAGTGGTGGAATTAAATTTAAACTACACCAATAGCGGCTTAAACAATTACATAATTGTTACGTTAGATAGACAAACAACGCTATAAATAGCATAAAAATACAGATTAAGAGTAGAATCTAAATCAGTAGTATGAATCTTTTTGTAATTACGCCTTTTTTATAATCTTTACCCTATCTTTAATTTCTAAATCAATCTAATTTCATAAATATGAAGTGTACGTCTAAAATATGAAGTGTCTAAATCTCTCGAAAATCAACGAAAATCGAAGAAAATTCAAAATGCTCGAGATGTATAAAAACAAAAACAAACATTTTCAATATTAAATCAATTTTCGCTTATTAGCGGCATTTTCAAAAACTGCATAATTTACAGCTGTGCATCACAATATGTAATATGACTATTTTATAAATCTATTTTAGTTTTTCTTTATGCGTTTTGCGGTGTTTTTTATTATTATAAATTATACACTTAATTAAAACATAAGTTTTAACTTCAATCATCATATGTTTGTTTCTAGAAGAAGACAAATGTATCTATACCTTGAAATATAGGTATGTAAGTGTGTGAAATGTTAACGTTTTAAGTGTGTGTGTATAAGCATACAAGAAAGTGAATAAAATATAAATTATGAGAAACTGAAGATGATTGCATAAATCGAAACTAGTTTTTAATTTATAATCTCATTTTAAATTTCATTATAAAAATAAATAATTATCAATCATTCAATTTATTTGCATCTCTTCCTCCCTCTTTCATAAAACAATCTTTACCCCATCTATAACTTCTATAATCTCATAAATCTGCAGAGTATTGCATAAGTATGAATTTTCTAAAAAATGTCACAAATCAATGAAAATCTTTATCTATTGTCTTTGGAGTTGCGCGTCACCAAATAGACTGAATCTTAAAACATGGGAATGAAATAATAAAACACACTTTACTAATTACTATATTAAAAATGTAATTTTAAACCTAACAATCCATCCATCATCCAATCTTCTTGCATCTTTGCCCATTAATATAAAATTGCATCTCGTTCAATTTTTCTGTGCCAAATTTATGTGTACATATATTTATAACCCGGCATTCTCTTAGGGCTTTGCATAGAATATTTTTATTGGTAAATATTAGCATTTCTTTAAGAGTTCTATATTTATTTAATATAAGGTGTTTTAATTGTAAGTGCTCTCTAATTTATAACATTTTTAAAAATTATATACTTTATTATGCAATATTCTTTACATTTGTACCCCACTTTACAATCAATTTGCGTCCCACATGTTAGAGACGGCTGATCTAAATAATATGTACGTACTTTTAAATGTGAGAATAAAATAATAAAAGAAACTTTACTAATTATTAAAAATGTAATTTTAAATGTAAAAAATCATGATGTTTGCTAACAATAACAACATGATCACATTTTTCATGGAAACGAGTAATTTACCGAGTTTGCAAACATGAAAAGTATTAGTTATGAAAGTGAAATTGTTCATTTATCAGTAATTTATTATTAATTAGTGGTTTCAAATCTATTAATTTATATACGCATTTACTATATGTAATGTAAAAAAACTAAAATGTAATTAATAAATTGATAATTAATGAAATCGCGGTTAATAAAAAAATATTGCATTTTCAAGGCTACAATTTAACAATATTTATTTTTATAGTAAAAATATCGACCATGTTTTTTAAAAGACTTTAAGAAACGGTTAACAACGAATAACAACTTAATTAATCATGACAGTCAAATATTGTTTGGAATAATTAATCTGCAATTTAATAATTAGCTTTCATTGTCAAAATTTGTGATGATCTAAAAATTAACATTAATGCTTGACCTAACAAACGAACAATAATTAGAATGGGTTTAAGAAACTCTTTATAAGTGTTTAATCTGCTGAAGCATTCGTAGATTATTTACTTTAAAAACAATTAAAAAAAATATGTACAGTATGTGAGGAAAATTGCCAAATTATGGTTTTATAAATCGCACTATTCATTATTTTCTATTATTTTGTAAAAATTAATATTAAGAGGTATCATTTTTGAATTTAAGTATGATATTTATTATTCGAGTGAAAATATACAGTGCGTCCGCGGATCGATTTCACTATGTGTATCATTGATCAAAAATTTTGGAGTCTAGTTTTGAGATTTTGGAATCAAGCCCTGATGCTTGGTCAAAAATGAATTTCAAGCATATTTTCACTTTTTCAAAATTTAAGAGGGAGCTGATAATGGGGGGGGAAGTGATTTTATATTCAGGTAAAGTGTTAATTCATATTTTAAGATTTCAATTTAGTCTATTATATTTGCTTTATAGTGCTTACTTTGGAAATTGAAACGAATTTTTTTCATTAAATTTTAATTTACTTAAGTTTCATTATTATGTAAGAACAAAGGCAGGCAATTACAATTTACAAAACAAATTTTTGATAAAGTTGAATTAATTCATTAATTATGCTTATGTTATTTTCTACCTAATCTCACTATTTTAAGAATTGCTCGAATACCAGCTGATAAAATTGTACTTTTTCATTACTTCAAAATAGAGTAATTTTACGATTAATAGTATTTGATATTTACATTTTAGAAGTTTTTGTTACAGAATCAAACTGTTAGATGGTACAATATAACGAATATAAAGTTTACCGGATGGTATATAAAAGTTCGAATATACTTTAAAACATTCCAGATAAAATTGATAAAATTTGGCAAATTTAACGTAAAAGAAGTTAAGTAGATATTGTTAAAAACTCCATCCACTGTTTGTTTGTAATGAAGAAAACTGTAATAATTGACGTAAGAAAATTCGCGCAATGTGTGAATTAAAATTTATGTCTTTTTTATAGTTATACGTGAAGAAAAGCTAAAAGCTAAAAATATAATTTATGGTATGGTTTATTGTGGCAGCATAAGTTTAATTTAACAATTTAACCATTAGCCTTTATTGTCAAAATTTAGCGCTAATGCGACGATGTGCACGCAGCGAAACGACAATATGCCAAAACAGATACGTTTACAATCCAATTCCACAGCAGAAAACACATCAATTTATTTTCGTTGAGCATAAATAAATTTTAATTCATAATTTCGTTGGCATTTAGCTGTAACGCAGCTTATGGCGTTAATTTGCACCAATTAAAATAGCGTAGCAAGAAAATTTAAATAAATGCGACGTCGTGCGGTGTTTGTACGCAGCAGCAGCAGCAAGAGCAGCAACAACCACGCACATCAACACCGATTTTAATTTCATTTTCAGAACGGTGATCTAATAATAATAATCGAAACTAGATCGTCGGCCTTAAAACATATAAAAAAGAACGCAAAACGTGTCTAAATGTATAATACGCGACGCGCGTTTAAGATTGATTGGAAAATTGCGGTGGCGTTTCATGCGCGTCTTGACGCAGGCAACGGTTTTGTGCGTCGCAACCAATCTGTGTGTGCGTATATGTTTAAAATAAGCGTTAATTCTCACCTCAAGCGTGGTGCACGAATCGTTCAATTACAGCATTGTTGATCAAATTCACGTGCCGTGGGGCGAGAACAGTTAATGCGTACGATGCGCGATCAGCTCGAAAACTGTCGCGAATCTCCTCGCTTTGGCAGCCGGAGATGCGAATGTGGTTGAATTTTGCGCGCGACGACGTTGCGCACATGTACAGACACACACAACACAACACACACACATACGTACGCACACAAGCGTAGTATCACACCACACACACACACACACACACACCACCCTTATGCTTTGTGTTTATTTTCCTCTCGCCCGATTGCTTACTGCTCCGGAGCGTTTTGCGCGATGTGACGACGCAACGGCAACCCTTTCAACAATAACGTTCTATAACTGACACGACCCTCCTAAATAGTCGAACACTAATCTAGGATAGTTTTTTTTTAGTCGTTAAACAGGCCCTCACATGCATGCGCCTTTGTTTGAGACGTATTGTGCGGCAGCGTTGTAGATTTAAGGGTGGCCGAACGTGATGGCACAATGACAATAAGTTACGATCAAGGTTTTTTAATTTAGTCCGATTTTTTTGGGATATATGCAACTAACAATGCAAGTTAATTAAGTTTTATACTAAGCGTCGTTGTAGTAAGTTGCAACAGCGTAAAAATCAATTATTGGTTTTAAAAATCTCTTTATATAGTATTGGACAGCCAGCCGAGCACGAAGTAATAACTGACAACCTCTCCAAATGATGGTAATGTTGTTCTCATTCTACATCCAAGCATTTTTTCATTCATGAATCGAGTACAAGAGTAATCCACAATTATTATATTTTTCATATTGGAGCCGCCTAGTTTGAAAATGGCCTAAGTCATTTTATGGTAATTAATTTTGGCCTACTTTTATTTATTTTAATATAAAATTCAAGCTTCTTTTTTATTATTGATATGCAAAACTAATCTTATGTTTTGACTAGCTTTGCTTATAATAGAAACCAATAGAAAAATAAAATATGCACATATTCATTGTGTGGTTGTTGATTTTACAAAATTTTATCATTTCTATGTAGCATGACTTAAAACAAATAGAAAATAAGGAAACATTCAAAATATTTGTGTACAATTCGCTTAATGCATAAACTTTTTTCTACAAGGTGCAAATATATTCATTGTATGGTTGTTGAAATGATCGAAATTTTATCATTTCTATGTAATATGACTTAGAAGCTAATAGACAATATGGAAAATNAAGGAAACATTCAAAATATTTGTGTACAATTCGTTTAATGCATAAACTTTTTTCTACAAGGTGCAAATATATTCATTGTATGGTTGTTGAAATGATCGAAATTTTATCATTTCTATGTAGTATGACTTAGAAGCTAATAGACAATATGGAAAATTTCAAAATATTTGATGTATAGAGAAATCATTCACCTAACACATTAACTTTTTTCCGCAAAATGTAAATATTCCTTTTTGTTGGTTTTACTAACTGAAATTTTATCATTTCTATGTAGCACTTCTTCTTCTGTTCTAATTATCTTTATTGCGATTTTTTTATAATGTTAAATTGTTTCAATTATCAATTCAGATACATTTAACATTTATTTTTATGTTTTATTTCATTGTTTTCTAATAGTCTAAATCCACTTCGTTTTAATCATGTAGGTAGATGTATCGTAAATCAAAGAAAATATATTAAACAACCAGCCGAACATATAATAATGCGTTTGGGCAACTTTTTATATATTTGTTGAATACAAGAAATACATATTCATACATAAATAAGCTGTAGAATAGTTTGTATATTAGGCAACCAAAAATACATCATAATTAATAACTCTTCCAACATAAAGTTGTTGTTACTAACTTTCAATATCTGGAATTGAAGTACAAGAAAAACCTTTCAAAATCTACGTCTATTTACTATATAAATAAATAATCAATCCCAAAATGCATTTCTTCATATACGATACATGATACTCCATAGCGGACTCCCCAATTTCAAGAAGACAAACAAAATATTATACAGAGCGGGTGTAGCAAAAACCGTATTGAAGAAATTGGCGAGAAATTTGATGCACAGAAAATAGTGTGTATTAGTGAAGATAGCCTTTTGGGTGCCACAATTTTTAGAACCTAAAAAAATTAAATCCGCTAATCTGCTGAATTAGAGAAATACAACTTTTTTGCCAAAAGCGCTCTATATTACTTTTTATTTTTTACTATATTAGTCAGCTAATCGAACACAATTTAATAACTAATCGTTTTCTAAATGACGGCAATGTTGTTATCTTTCGTATCTAGATATCTTTTTATAGATAGTATTTAGATAAATAGAAGCAAATCTCAAAAAAATATATAGTAAAATATGTATATTAAATTAGGCAACAAGTCGAGCATAAAACAATAAGTAACAACTTCTTCAAATAATGACTATTCTTCAATGAAATATACTTGGTTGATTATAATATTCATATTAATCAAGTTGATGCATTTTACCAAGTTTCCATTATCAGAACTAATAAAATAATTGTTTACAAACGACAAAACTATGGAAAGAGTAAATAGTAACTAGTAATATTTATTTATTATTTAGTAGAAATATCTAGTTATTATACCAGTTACTGTTTTTATAGTTTTTTATTTATAGACAATTATTTTATTAGTTCTGATGATGGCAACTTGCCGAAATGCATCAACTTTATTAATATAAATTTAATGAACCAACTACGAGTGTTAATATATTTAATTGGATTTAATTTACAGCTCATTACAGTATTAAACTCCACAAATTTCATGAATATTCTTGTATTCTTTTTGTATATTTATGCATCTTTTTATGTGTTTATTAAAATGCAAAAAGAACTTTTCAAAAGGCAGATAATTTTATTTCTATATTTAGAAAAATAACAAATTTGAAAATACATTTTTTGAAAATTAGGTTTAAATCATTTTAAATCACATGCGAGTAAAACAATAAATAATTTTAATAAACTGTATACTTATTTTAACTACACCACTGCTTAACTTTCAATTATAAAAATTCATTGCATCATTGTTAGATAATTTGATTAATTGAACAAATAACTACGAGGTTACATTGCGACCGAACGAAACAAAAAAAAAACCAACGTTGATTTGCTTTTTTATTGCTGCATACTACATATTAAAATAAAACTATTTGCTGTGGTGCTTCAATGTGGATCAATCATCGTCCGCGTTCTCCTCCTCCAAGATTGTCTTGAAGCTGAACGGCTGGAAAGGATACCCCAGACCACCATAGAACTTGCTCATGAATTCGACCCTGCGACAGACAAACATCCGCCCCGATTATATGATTATCTATCGATGGTGGTTTGTTGAATATGATACGTACCAGTGCAGACGGAGCGTGTGCAAAAATGCGCTCAAACCCTCCATCATCACGAGAATGCTAAGCGTGAGCGCAGCCCAAGCGCCGAACAACAGGTAGATTTTGATTGAGCCCATGGCGAACGTACCGTCGCCAAGTCCGATCAGCAACACCATCTGCCATAATACTTCAGACAACTCTACAAATTGAAATAAATAAATAAATTTGAAATGTTGTTTCAACAATTGTTAAAGACGCGATTAAAAATTATAAAAATCTATCTAAAACTGTGTAAGATTCCTAAATTAGCTAGTAGAATGGGTGCAGCTACTAATTCGGATTCTCAAAATTTAATCGCACAAACCCTTTTAAATAAATGGTTTACGATACTAAGAGCATTAATTTGGATTATCTGAAAACTCCAAAGATAGTTGCAATGAAACATCATTATAAAAATTGAAACGCCAAGTAACTTAAAAATCAGATTCCTTCATCAAATTTAGTCTTCAAATTAGGTTCGCTCAGTATGCAGCAGATTTGCATATGGGGCAATTGTTTTGATAAAACTCGAATTAAGAGCAGAGACAACTATTTTATGTTCTATCAGTATATATCATTGAGAAATCATTCTCCCATTTCTTAACTTGTCTGAAGCAATTATCCAAAATCGAAAACGCAATACCCAAATCTATCTCAAGCCCATGCTTGTAAACGAATGAAATGGTCTCGCATACTGAACTACGAGTAGAATAATTACTATCAAAAATTTAAATGTTCCTCTTTTATTTTATTTATTAAAATGTCTTCGGTGTAGTTAAACTTAATTTGCATAATTAAAATGTTTAAATTCCTAGTTAGCTATTATAAAAGTAGTACGTACGTGCGTGAGCTAGTGAAAGGGCCCACAAACGTAGATAGGAGGCGGTATGCGACACCGTACTGAGCACATACTCAATCGTATGGATCGCCTGATGGATGAATACCTCGCTCATCGGTTCCTCGTGCTCATCCTCATCGCCTCCCGCATGACTCGGCGTCGGCTTCGACTCTTCGATAATCTCCGGCTGTAATTCCATGCCTTGATTTATATCGCCGTTACTATTAAGCTAGAAATGCAAATGCCTCACACAACAAATCACATTGATCACGTAGTTTGGTTATATGGATGTGGCGATGATGAGCGTCCGCACGCCGCGGGGGATTTTGTTATATTGTTTGATAAAGCGACAACAACTTACATGCTTACGCTTGGAGGAGCGCTTCAATATTTCGTAGATGGGTTTGCCGAGCAGCATTACCGGAATGCAAATCAATGCAACGAAGACGAGCGACATTTGTAGCGCCTTTTGTCCATCAAACATGAACTCGTCGCAACCTGGTAGCGGTTCGTTCGCCTTGAACAGCATCATGTTGATGAAGAAGATTAGCACAGAGGGAGCGCAGTACGTGCCTTTGGAAACGTCATTCTCCGCCGAATACATCACCCACTTCATGAACATCATCACTACCATCCAAAAGAATAGACACACGAGAAAAAGGATTTGAGGCACAAACATAAGCCAAATATTTTCCTGCTTGCGGAAGTAGCTGCAACAGATGTGTATTTTTTAGCTTTGAATCCATTAATATCCAGAAACGCAGCGATCTAGAGAATCTAGGTTCCGTTAAAATTTGATTTTAATACTGATTCTTCTAAAGGCTACATCCAATTTAATTTGCTCCCTTTTTTAAAGCTCGCCTCCCAATATTAATTTTGATTTTGAAATTAAATTCTCTAAACTTCCTCCCAATAAATATAAGCCGTGTAACCCTCTACATTTTACTCACTTATAATTTACGACACTCATACACACTCCAAAGATCATGTGAACGACGCCGAAAATGATTGACAGCTTCATCTTATACGAATTGAGGAAAATAATTTTATTCGTGGCGAGCTGCCACACTGGATCAATTCCAACCGGGTACGGTAAGGTTGTGTAATCATCCTTTGGATCTAGCGTGACCAACTCATCTCTCTTTAAATCGTCATAATTGTACTTGTGCACACCGTTCGTCCAAGTGCTGCCAAATACATTAACCGACTTGGAGAATACATCATTGTAGATGATGCCGGTATAAATTGAAAACATGCCCATTAGCAAGATAATATATCGACCGCCGAAAAAGATGTTCCATATCTCGTTGTCGATTTTCTTCGCCGATAGCTTCTTCTCGTTGATGCACATGTACATTCCGAAGAGGAGGAGAATTAGGCCGTGGCCAGCGTCGCCGAACATAATTGCGAAAAGAAACGGAAATGTGATGATTGTATATAATGCTAGAAAAAAATAAACATTCATATTATGTCTACGAATTATAATAAATATGAATACTTACCTGGATTAACTTCGCGATAGGAGGCTATACCGTAGGCATCGATTAGATTTTGGAAGCCACGCGTGAACTTGTTGGTACGATTGAACGTTGGCGGGTCCTCGTTCGTGTTGATTACGTTAAGAAAGGATGGAATCGAACTACCACACGCATTCTATAAACAAACAAAATTAATTCCCGCAACGCTAGCTGCAATTCATTGCTTACCGATCCATCAGTGAGTGCTTTTTGCACAATTTGGATGTCCTTGCGCGGCACCCAGCACTCGCCGATAAGGCACTTTTTCGTCACATCCATGTTGAAGAAGTTGAGCGTGTGATAGATCGCCTTCATTTTGCGCACCATCACGCTCCAATTTTGCAGCTCTTTGGCGACGCTGATCAGCACGCGCATGCGATGGTCCTGCGTCTGGCTCAAAACCTACCACCAAAGATAAAGATAAATGAAGTTCCCTGTATGTAATCTCTTTCCGATTATGTTTTAATTACAAAGTGGCATTTTAGAATTTTCTCAGACAGGCAAGAAAAATAATCAGCCAAATTGATTTCTCAGATCGACCGGGTACACATTTATTGCAAAAGATATAGACATTTATTGTTAAATACGTAATGTACCTTAGATACATAATAATAGGTCTCAGCAGTCTCTAATGATACATTCCCAGACAGACGGTTTTTGTATTATATCTTTTTAGTCTTTTTTAGTAACATCTCAAGTTGTCTGGCGAATAATAACTTCCGCAATAAATTTTTCGATGTCGATTTGGGTACTAACAGTGGATTGGATAGGGATACGCGATCCATAGAGACCACCAACAACTTTGATAACTACCATAAGTGACTCGGGATTCAGATAGGTCTTGGCTACATGGGTATGCTTTAAATTTCTATTTATCCAATTGCAAATGACTCGCCGATAACTTTTGCAGTAAGTGTGTGCACAACCTCAGGTGGACATTTTCCAAATCAAATTATGACTTAATAAATTTTTCAGATAAGCAAACAAACTCTTAAATTGTAAAACGGGTCTATACAACACCCGCTAGTAATTCTATCAGAATTTGAAAATCATAACAAAAAAATCTTTATATCTACTATGAGTCCCATCATTGGTTGCTTACCAGGTTCAAATCTTCAAGTCGCGTGCGTACACCCTTTAACATTTCATCACGCTCCGCCGAGGTACTCGGGCACTGATACAAGCTGGCGTGAAAACCGGCGCACACTTTCTTAATACGACTCTTTAGCTGTTCGCCTTGGAAGAATGCCACAAAGACTGTCTTGTGTATTTCGTGGCCCTGCAAAAATATTATTAAACAACTTGTGCAACAATCATCACCATATCATCTTACACTTTGTGGATCTTCAAGCGCTCGTTCAATTTCCGCTTGCCGAAGGAACACATTTCCGCGCGAGATACGCCATAACATGCGCTCGAAGGCTGGAACGCGTTCGCGACTAACAACGCCGGCGACGAAGCCAAGCCGGCCGCGTATCGAGACGTTGTGGTCCTCGAGGATGAGCGCCTTGTGAACGGGATCGAGTCCGTTGGAGTCCTCCTGCTCGGTGAAGAAACTCTGCGTCTTTTCCAAGACATGGCGTAACTCGGTCAGACCGAGATAGTTCGATTTTAGGTTGACAGCGCTCTCGCTCAGTTCCTTAATTTCATTTTCGGTTTTCTCTAAGTGGGCCTATAAATATTTATAGATAGATTAACCAAAATTCGTTTTGATCATTGATAAAAAAATTGCATAGATGCAAAACCGCATTTTTCCGCTGGATATGAGGTATACAGGGAGCAAAGACATTTATGAACTTATGAAATCTTCTATAATCAGAGATTTATACCCCAAATGCTACTTAATTCATCGGAATTCTCAGAAAGTTGTCAGTGCTCCAAGGATTAAGTTGTTAGAACGTTCGGATGGGTTCGTAAATGTCATTACTTACGACCTCTACATCTCAAATCCTGCGTAAATATGCGGTTTCAGATCTAAGTAATTTTTTAATCAACGCTTTGATGCATTATTGAAGATACCTCCAAATCAATGATTTCACGCGGATTTGGAGCCTTGGGTAACTCATGGACGTCTGGTATAGCAACACTGTCCTTTTTCACCTCCGCTTCGATGTAGCGCAGTTTGCGCTCCATTTCATCACAACGACGCACCTCATTAACAAACTTGCGTTGGAAAACGTTAACATTTTCATTTAACTAAAAAAGATACATAAATAATTCTTATAGATATCGAAGAGTCTTAAAAATCATTACATCTCTAAATTGTACAATGCCAATTTCGCCGATTTCGCTCATCGCCGGATAAGCAGCTTCCGGTTGGATGAAGAGCTGTGCCAGCTCCATCTCCTCGCTGCGAAACATCGCCCCCATTTTTGCTCAATTTATCTGTAAACAAAACACACTTATTATTAGAGCAACCAGTGGCAAACAGACACTTTTTACAATATTTGTCGTTGGGATTAAATCGTATTAATGAATGCACTCACGGTGCGATAAGCGATTATTTAAACGTTATCAGCTGTTTGAGGAGAGCAGCTCAATTGGGTATGAGGGTATTTAGCCAACTTTATTATGTCAATACGATTATCTAGATAATGTGTGCTAGATTTTAAAGCAAACAAACAACTAAACTAAACATTGTCGCGAAAAATTGCTTATGAATTATAAAAAATTATATATTTTTTGATCCAAATGAGTTTTCGATAGTTTTAGTATGGATCTGATGGTGCTAGAAGTGTTAAATAATTAAATAAATACACAAATGTTCTTGATGTTTATCACATCAATTTTTCATATTAAAAATTAAAACGCTAAGTTGTGGTATTAACATTTTATTTTTCTTTGTGAAATCAAGTGATAGAATTATTACAATGTGTTCAATAAAAATCAAAATATTCATATACAAGAAGCTCAGTTAGTCCTACAAAAACTTGTTACGCAACCAGAACAGCATATGCAGGTGGCAGTATTCAATAACATTTAGTCTTCAATCAGTTACTACCTTTTGTTCAATCTTATCTGTTTTTATGATACTTTCAAACTTCTCACTTGAAAGATATTTGTGATAGATTTTTCCCACTAACAAACACAGTGGTGCCAAATTAGTTTGCGACGCTTATATCGTGTACTTTCTAATCCACATTATTAAATAATAAATAAAACGAAATACCTAAAATAATAATATTTTTTAAGTAGTCGCCACCGGTTTTATGCACGAGTGCACTTTTGCCAATAGATTTCTGTTGAACAATCCAAAGATGCCAAAATTAAAATTCATCGGGCGCATATTGCGAAACATCATCATTAGCATTCGCTTTTGCAATTCGATATTCCCATTCCACGGAATTGAATAGAATATAGTGAAGTGTAAAAAGTCCAGCTAGAATTTGGCAATAAGCTATTTGGGTGCACTCTGCATGATTTACCTGATCAAGCACGTGCTGAATATTGTTGCCTGTGAGGACGTAACCGGCGATGAACGTCGTCGCCAGCAGCAACGACAGTATATCGGGATTCTAACAAACAAACCAATTAATGCCAAGAATCAAGTACTAAATAAATGAATTACAAGCATTAATTTGCATGTCAGTAGACTTATCGCCATTACGCAAAAGGTTCCCAAATAGTAAGCGCCTAATATTACATGCGAACGCATTTCGTCGAAATGCCTGCAAAACGTTTTAAATCCATTTGTACTAACAATCGATAAATTTAACGCATTTCATTACGCTAAGAGTACTTTGTGGATGTCTAGGCAATGCATAAACTGTATCAACTGTGCATCGAAATCGTCCAACCGGGGAATCTTTCGCAGTTCACACTTCAGATTCACAATGTAATAGGTACTAAAGTCAATGATGGCCGTCACAAACATGTAGCCGTTCAGACATGCTGTGAAACCAACCATCGACGTGTATACCTGGAGAATGAGATAAATTTGGCGCATTGGAAAGTAGTAGATGTCGTACAAGTAATACTGAAAATCAACTCGAATTGTAAAAGATCAGAGCAATAGGTCACTGCACTTC
The DNA here is from genome assembly GCA_030264715.1 of Adinopsis sp. GC000173. Lineage (NCBI taxonomy): Eukaryota > Metazoa > Arthropoda > Insecta > Coleoptera > Staphylinidae > Adinopsis > Adinopsis sp. GC000173. The sequence goes on from JARJDW010021757.1 coordinate 24,979, forward strand.
AATCGTTCGCCAAAGTGTTACAGAGTGAGAATGAACCAAACTTTTTTAAAAACGACATATTTACAAAGAAAAATTCTACTTCTATTTTATTGGCTTATATTCCCGACGTTTTATCTAATTGTTCAAAGTGGCACATACTGCATCCGTTTCAATTGCGAACGTTCGTAACGACGTAAGGCTTCAGCCAACAACTCTACGCACCGCTTCGAAAAACAAGCCACAATGCGAAACGACGTGTGCTTCGCAATAAAAGCTAAATGCCATACTCTTAATCACCAAAAATAGGCTCAATGACGGTAGTCCCACTACATTTAGAAATCGAAATATTAGATTAAGCAAGTTATTCAGCGCAATGACATTTTTAATAATTAGCGGATTCTCAAAATGAATCTCCGCCAAAAAGCGCTCGTAGTAGCTGATATTCCTGTTCGTCAGCCAGAAAATGGTGTACGCTACCGCCATAGTAGTGATCATGCATAAGTTGGCCAAAATACCACGAACATTATCTGAAACATGAAATTTTAGCGCTGTTTTCTACAATGCTGCACAAATTACGTAAATTATATAAGATATTCATTATTGGGCCGAAAATATTGAAGTAGGTGATAAGCAGCAGCCAGACGCATGCTTTAATCTGATGCTTGACAGTTAGGTCATTCGTAATGCCAATATTTTGAACATTTTCGAAAAGCACGTCGAGCCGTCTCGATGCAGGCATTTTACATTTCACTATTCACTAACTAAATATACTACAACTCAACAAACTTATATATGGTACAATAATTCGATTAAGAGTAATTGAAAAGCTATTATCGTATCATTGGCATCAGATATTTAGATATGATCTTTATGTACGCAGAAATTTAGTTTAATTTTTAATATCTCAAATACCGAAAATCAATAAAATTGCGGAACGAATTTGTGTACCATTGTATCCAATTGGGTTCTAGAGCATATATAAAAATAAATCCTTAAATAAAACAACATTTGAATTTCACAATGGCAACTAACAATGTACACTCGCATACAAATGAATCCGAGGACTTTTCGAAATATTTCGCCTTATTGAATTTCTTTGCCTGCGAAGGCGAGGGTTTTATTGACGGTGCGGCAAGCACTACTAACGGGTCCCGTCGAATTGCGCACCAAGGCTCATAAAATCCAAATTCTAGCGTTGAGTTGTGCACCGACCTTTTTTGCGTTACTAATCCCTACGTCGAGTTGCGCACTTTCTACCTGATTTGCTAATAAGATTTCAATTGTTTTTTTAAATATTTGCTTTTAAAAATAAATGCGTTAATGTAAGAATTTTTTAATAAATATGTATAGAGTCAAACAACCTATTATTGCTAGGTAAATGGATTATTTAAGACAGGTCAGAAAGGATTAACTACCTGTATTCTACTTCTTATAGAAAATGTCATCAAACACTTGATTTTCTATT
>JARJDW010021759.1:0-40840 GCA_030264715.1 Adinopsis sp. GC000173
CCGCTGCCTGCGCGCAAAAGCGTTTCCTTTTTGTGTGTGCTGTTGGTGTTGTTGCGCGAGAACAATGTTAGGAAATGTGTACGCTGTGCATGTGATATTATTTATAATAGGAACTTAATATCGTTATTATCAAAGCGAGGTCGTGTAAAATAGTAAGGAAAGTAGGGTACCCAGCGCAAACAATTGCAAAACATGCACATTATAAAATTTTATATATTTATACAAAAAAAACACACTCTTATATGATATGTGTACCCAAGTAATAATTAGTGCCGTTGATCAAAATTATTAGTTTGCATGCAAGTTAAGGCTATGCTATGCAAAAAACGTACACACAATTTCTTTTTCTAAAAAAAATAATGCTTCATATATAATAATACATTGTATTGTGATGGAAAAAATGTTGCATGATAAATAATATTTCTCGAACGTTATATGTGTGTGAGTCATTCGATCGCAATTTAAATTTGAGCTTATATTTAAATTAGGTAATTTTATCTCAAATAGCTTTGGCGTTCGGTAAACATCTTTAATATTGTATATCAATTATTGCTTTCACGAATTTTGTGCGAGTGGAAATTTCTATATATTATACATATAATACAATCGACACCACAACATTAATTTTGTATTATAATTATTGTTAATAATTTAAATAACGCAGGAAATGGTAACTCTTATGTCATTTTGTGGAAATTTTCCATCATAAACTTTAATGAAAACATTATTTCCTAAGACATATGTTAATGTCACTTTAAAAGCATTAATTTTAATTTTAATTTTTAGCCATACACATAATTGAATGTAAAGTTGGTGTCTTAAAATGCAGTTTTACTTAAAAATAATTTGATAGTCAAGACTTTCCATGATTTTGCTTTGAAATTTATTATTTCTTAAATAATTTTAGCAAAACAAAATCAACGTTAGGAGCAAAAACCAAAATTAATCTTTATGGAAATATTTTTAAAGGTTGATTCATCTCTAACAACAACAACAACAACCTGTTATTTGTTAACCTTATTTTGAAATGAGTGGATCGTACAATTTTTAATTTTTTATATCTGTCCATATATGTAATTTAATGGTTCATCAAGGGCTGGCAATCCCAAAATACTTAAATTATCTCTGCACTTTAGTATACTTTAATGAACAAAAAATGTGTTTTCCATAGGAAATAGTTACCTATTAAAACAGCTACATTTTCCAGAATTTTTATTTGAAAAATTCTGCGAAAACTGCTTTTATTCCTAGACCAAAATAGTACATAACGGCCTTGGCCTTGAAAGCAATGAAGATTCTATGATTTCCATGAAATTGAACTATTTATATATAAAGCTTGATTCAGCCAAATCCAAAACTGAGTTCCCACGTTTCAGCGAAAATGTAGGAAATTAGGATACTATACATGGATATTGGTGAATGAGTGTACTAGTTCTTAGAAAATTTTATGAATATAGTTATATTTCCACAAGTACCAAACTATTTGTACACCCAATTTAAAAATTTAATTAAAATATACACCTATTACTATTAGGGGTTTACTATATTTAGATCCTGAACCATATTTGGACCACTTCCTCTATAAGTTGCGTTAATTCGAGGAACTTTTTCGCTGTCATATCCTATTGGATTACACATTTATAGTTGCTTTTTTATTATTAAATTTAATGGCTTTTATTGGGAAATTGGTTTCCTGTAAATTTTGTGAAAACGCCTTGCATAAATTTCCAGTTCCAGTGAAATTTAATACAAAATCTAAGCATAGCGGAGCAAAAAAGCAGCGATTTATAGAAATTAGAAATTTATAATCTTCACAATTAATTAACTTGCGCTTGAAGATTCAAATGCAAGCAACACGAATGTCATTTTCTATTTTTAATAATTTCTATGTAATTTTTTTTTATTTTTAGAAAATTGACGTTTAAACACTTCTCACTTACAACGAAATTTCATTTTACGACATTTTAATTTGGAGATCGCATTGTCTCCCATCATCATCATCATTATTTTATCTTTAATAAACCAAAAATGTTGTTGTTGCATTGTAAATGGTTTTCTAACTAATAAGGCTGGTTTATTATATTTCATTTAAATAAATGGAACAAAATACTGTATTGTAATCTAAATTATCATTGTATTTTTATCCAGGCGCATAATTTAAATTAAACACCGAGTGAATAATTAAAACGATATTATACAAATAATAGAGAGAAACGTAATTAAGCTACTTAGACAATTTCTAAAGTACACCCATACATATATCGTTGTTACTAGTTTTACTGTTAACCAGCCTAAACCAATAAAAAAATTGTTATCATTTTTATTTATAATTGTAATGCACTTGACATAAAAAATAATATTGGTATACAGCACAAATTGATAAAAAGCGTGCATGATAGGCTGGTGTGGTAACGTGAACTAGAATTTTATGTAATTTAACGTCTAACAACAAAAAAATGTGAAAGATACCAAATAAAAAATAAGTGTGTAAATACGCTACATTATTTCAAATAATTGCTAGTTTCGTTGGCAAGTTAAGGTTATACACGTTTTTTTAACTTTTCAATATATTTAGTGATATCATGCAAAATTACACAATCAATAATCGGTTTGCTTACTCACAACACAGCTTGCTGCAATTGTTTTTGTAAGCGTACAATATGTTTTGCGATAGATAAATCGCATAATATTGATTTAACGCTTTGTACTCTTTTTTTCTTAATTATTATTAAATGATATTAGCTTAGCAAGCGTTTAATTAACTCCCTAGCATTATCCTATTATAAAGTTATATAAATATTAATAATGTTGCAATGATACTTAATTAAATTTATCATTATTATAGATTTCTTTTAATTAACTTTTAATTTGTGAATTAAATTGAAGATTCTAATTAATGGTCTTTTCATATATAAATACATAAAACTATTACTTAAAAATAAATTACAAGTATGATTTAAAGCATAATGATTAATTTTATAAAGGTTAGAACAATAAAGATTACATATAAATTAATAATTTGAAATTTATCGTGCATTCCACGCATATGTACATTAATTATCTAATTCGTTTTATACGTATTTTTTTGAATTTGAAGAATGTCAAGCAAGCGGCTTTTTAACTCATATTTTGTAATTAATTTTTTTACTGACATAAAACGCACATGTGACATAACAAAGTAACAGTAAAAATTACAAAATATTAAATAATATAAAAAAACTTTTTTTTCGAAAAGGTTATACATACACCAATCATTATCATTTTCGATGGAAATTGTAACTTTGCATGCAAGTAATAACTCTTTTGCACATACATGTTAATTGTACTTTATATAAATAAGGCAAATTTAAAATAATGCAATAAAGACAGTATAAAAATGCAAATTAAGTAAATATATAAAATTTCCAACAAATTGTTCACGTGATTTTCTTGCAAAAATTGTGGAAACAAATAAAAAATATATTTTCCTATAGTAAACTTTTATATATTCTTATAATTATTATTAAGTTAATGCATTTCTTGCCAGATGAACAAAAATATTTGTTTAAAAATTGTGAAATTCCTTTGAAAAAGCATTGGCACAAAAGTATGTAAAAAATATACAAATCTGATGTCTTTCCAACCCATTTCTCGTATGATTTGCTTGAATTCTTCAATTTACTTAATAAATTGTTTAGAATTATCTAAAATTCGCAATAAATTAGGAAAAATTGCAGTCACATACACAAAATTTGCAAAAAAAAAGGTAAGAACAGTGGAAATTTTGAATGAATAGTAATGTATAGAAACTGTTGCTAGAAAAAATATCGAGCAATACATCTCGACATGATTATATTATACGTAAACTTATAAATAATTAATTTTTGCTTAATATTGGTGTAAAAATCACTAAATATTGAAGTAGAAGGCCCAAAAATATGCCCAAAAAAGTAAAAACTACAAGAGATTTTTCAAATTAGTTTATATTGAAAAAAACCAGCTTGGAAATTCTACAATTCCAATGACAAAGCAATAAAATTCGCAGAAAAATGTGCAAGTTTTGCAATTTTTGCACATTCCAATACTGCCAGTCTATTAAAATTAATTATACATCTTTTGTGTAGTGTCTGATTTAATGATTACAATAATGTATATGTAAAATTTTTGTAAATAGGTATCTCATGCAAGTAGTAGTGACGGTAAACCATCAATTTTTGCACTCACTCCATATTTAAATTATGCAAACTGTACACATATATAGAAAAAAAAGCACAGATAGACTGTTTTTTATTATTATTGAACATAATAATAATAAATACGAAAGGAATGCGCAAAGTTAAATAAATAATGTGATTATATAGAATGTTGTTATAATTGAATGTTATAATAATATAATAATGGATACTTTCACATGTTATCTCACATATAGATACACATTGAATGTGTTGCGATTAGCACAGCAGAGGTGGACTTGATATGCAAAAAAAATATTTAAATAATAATCGTACACATATAAATGTATATGCTATATAGCGTTATGTAATTTGTGTGATTGAATATTTTTCCCTTTGCTGTCTATCACAATCACAATCACATCACATCGCAGCGAAATGACGAATGATTTTTTCCTCCTATTATTGCAATTTACATTCGAAAACAATAAAATTATTACGGTTTGCGCCAAGTAAAAGTGAAGGAAATGTAAATTTTCCATTATACAAAAAAAATATATTGTATATATTCAATTTGCTGGTGAATGTGGATGCCTCAAACAATCTAAATGTTTTATAATATAATCAGGTAGTAGTATTTGCCGTTTGCTTTAATTAAAGTTTTCCATTGCAGCAATCTAATCGCAAGTGTATCAATTACACAGATAACGCGCGATTCAATGTTGTTGCCGGATTAGAAAGGTGGGTCCGATGGTATGAAAATCTATATAGTAAAAGTAAGTATGCACTCACAATCAAAAATTTTATGATTTGATAAACGAACGAGAAATCGACCAATAAAACGATCATCGAAGCTTGTTGCAAATAATAATATTTAGTACCTGTATAGAAAATTTTATTATTTTATATATTACCATTTGAAACCACAAGAAATGTACTTGGATTTTTTAAAATAAATACTTTAATGTATTAATAAAACTTGCCTAATTAGCGGAATTGCATTTCTAGATTTAACCCCAAACAATTTTACCTTCACATTGTAATACTACAACGATTTCTAAAACAAAATTGTTAATATTTGCCATCAAACCATTCTAAAATCACTAAATAAATATAGATATATTTTTATTTTAATATGTTTTAGCTATAAAATTTGTGAGTTTAAATATAAACAATAAACGATGAAAGATGCTTTTCACCAGGTAATTTTCTACATTCGGTCAATTTGGCATATTTTGCTGTTAAAATTATTTTAGCAAATTTCCATAATATTGTTTTATCATAATTTAATTTTGATTTAAATCATCTAAAGTAAGTAAACCTATGTTTGCATCAAACTTTCCTTAAAATTTAACAAAGATTGGCCTCATCAAAGCCTATTTACAAATAAAACATTATTTTTTAATACAGCCAGTTAAATTTATTTGTTCCTATTCAATATTTAAATTCATCATTGGTTTTTTTGCAACCATTATAAATTTAATTCCCATTCTTATATTTAATATGTATAATTACATCACCAATTAAACATGTTGACAATAACACACTAATAAAATATTTATCATTTTGTATTTCTTATTATAACATTAAAAACCACTATAAAATTTGTCGGGAAACTATTCAGGCACCGATTCATCTTGGTTTTTTGTGCAAACAAATTAAACTGTCTATTTACCTTTTTATCTTTTTTACATTGTCAACTCTCATAAACTACCTAATCTATTTTTACAACTTAATTGGCTGAACAATAAAATATGCGACGCGAATGGAGGAAGGAAATGTGTATCGATTAAAAAGAAACATTGCACAAAAAAATGGTTATTAATTGCAATTTATTGTTATCGATTTCTAAAAACGCAAAACGCGCTTAATCGTATGAATTAATTAATTCCTAGCTAGCTAGCCTACAAAATGGCCATTTCGTACGAGCAGCAACACAGCGTTTGTTGCACACATAATTGTTAAACCTCCGCAGGGTTATGAAATTAATCGCTCTAAATGTATCATTAATAATTTTTTTATTTCGCTACTCCCAACCAACAACGCTGAGTGATTGTATTTTTCGGACATTTATCAATGCGATTTCAATCAATCATTGAACACTGGGCAAAGAATAAAATAGTTTTAATAGAAAGTCATATTTCGTATGTAAAATATTCAAACGTGTTCGATTTGAAAACGAATGTGGTGCTTGCTTGCTGTTTTTTTCAACTTCCAACTACGCCTCGGCCGTTACGATAATAAAGTAGGAAGTTGACAATATAATTTTTATGTGTAATATATTAAAATATCTAATAATATTAAATTTATTCAATTTCCTATAATAATCATTCGATTAGAAGTGAAAAAATGTAGTGATAAAAAAGGTAAGTAGATAACTAAGTAGGTATAAATAAAAACCACACCTTACCTATATTAGTTTGCAAGAGAAAAACGGCTCGATTAATTAATACATTAATTTGCGAATTTGCACGCGCCGACAAAGGAAAAACGCAATAATAAATCATCGAGAAAATAAATATGAAATCATGAAAAACGCATTTCAAAATTGATTAGCGATATATAACGTTGTATTAAATAAAACGAAATGGAAGTAAAAAAATTCAAAGCAACAACGTCCTTGTTCGCCTTTTATGAAACTTGTTATTAAATAATTACACATTTCTAAATAAAATTTTTGATTGACTTCAACTTTAATTTAATTTTTCCAATTCCTATAATCATTGCGTCGCTGTTGAAAAAGGACAAAGGCGATTTTATTAAGAAATCCGCTTTAAATAATAATAATAATCATAATAATAATAATAAAAAGGTTAGCGCTTGTAAATTACAATGTCACAGTTGTGTATTGCAAAACAACAAAAAGAAAGAATAATCGCAATTAGCTTCAATTGTCATTCGTTTTACGATTTCAATTCATTGGCAGTGACAATAAAAAAGTAGAAAAATTGGGAATACAAAATTTTGGACAAAAACTGTATTAATTATAACATTTTTGTACTGATTTCAATGAATTTTCATAGAATTTAAAATTTTTCTACTCAAGACAATACAAATATCAGGAAAAATGGTAAAATACCAATAATTTTCAAGCATCTTTTATCAGGTTTCAGTATTTAAAAATAAGTAAGTTACAAAATTTCAAAAAATCGGAAAATAAACGCAAGAAACTAAAAAAAATCGGAAAATAAACAAGTTTCGACTAAATTTTTTAATTTTCCAACAAATATTCTTAAAATATTCGTAAAATTGCAAATTTGTGAATTTATTGGTAAAATATTGCAAAAATGTTGTCTAGAAAATGTAAAATGCAAATAAAAACACAAAAACATAACTATATTTTACAATTCTTATCGTTTTCCAACTCAATTTCCATGAGATATTCTCACTGCCTTTCATTAACAGTTTAAAATAACAGAAAAGCCAAAAGACAAAGACAAAAATTGAGGAAACAAACTTTTTTTTTAATCTGCAAAAAAATTTGAGTTTATAATACTTCACCCTTCCTAACAAATTATACAAATTTCATGCTCAGATGGTAAAAACTGAATTTCTACTTTTTCACGAACCCAAAGTGCTTTCCATCCCTACTTATATAGGGTTAAAACGTTAAAAATCATGTATATTCCTCAAATTTGTACATTTTCTAGACAAATCTATAAAAATATTAAAGAAGTTATAGTAAAAGCAATAAGATAGTAGCGCTTGTAAATTACAATGTCGCAAAATGTGTGGCATAAGACAGAAAAAAAGATAATCGCAATTAACTTAACAATTGTCATTCGTTTTACGATTTCAATTCAATGGCAGTGCGACGATAAAGTGTGTACTGCTAAAATTACATTTCGCTGTCATAGTAAAACACAAATTTACGCGCACGCATAAAACGCCCGATTTGCAAATAAATCATCGAACGGACAAAATCGCCATCATTCCCCCCCACGTTTTTACATCTAATTTACATTGCAAGAAATCGCAGTTTATTTATAATCTGGTAGGTATTTAAAATAAAATCAAATCAAATAAAATATCGCCGCGCGATCGATATGTGTATGGCTAAGTGTGTGTGTATGCGCGCGCGCTAATCACTTTCATTCGATAAAATTACCCATAAACTGTTAATGGCACCACTTAATTATTTAATTTCTAGTTCAGTGACGTTGCTGTCATTTCGTATGCAAATTGATTTCGAACGCATATTTTGTGTGGCAATCGAAAATTGATAATTTATGTATTGTATATATGTCCTGGATTCGTTGAACAATTAGCTAAAAACGCATAACACCATTTCGCCTGATTGTTTTTTGGGCCAACCAACTAACTCACTTACATAAATCTTATATACATATAGGCGATTGATATGAAACAAACGACATATTTGGACCACATATAATTTTTTCTCGCTCGTTGTCGCTGAATTATGATCGTTATTCAATATTGCTGGCCCAATTAATAATTGCGTTTCGATATTGCTAATACGGCAATAATAGTCGATTATTAAAATTGTTGCGTCAATTCATTTTCATCAAGATGAAATTGTTGTATTGGGGCATGTTTTAGTGGGCAAGTTAATATATAAAGAAATAAGTATTAAATGTGCTGCAAGATCTTTTCGTATCTCCGCATGTATTTTCTTAATTTAAACTTTTACTTAAATTTTCGCTAATTTATGAAATTTTTCAAAATTTTTGCACCTTATGATATTTTGTTTAGATTATTTAAAAAAAAATTAATTAAAATTTGTAGATTTCTTTTAAAATGGCATGTCTATTAAAAATATAGTTTTCCAACTGTAACAAACAAACAATTTCAAAATGTAGTGTAAAAGTATAATTTTATGACAAAATGTGTATAAGTGAAACTTTTGTATGAATTTGTTAGGTAATTATTGGCACATTATAGAAGTAAAAATAAATTAACTAAATATCTTGTTGTAAAATTTTCCTTTTTTATGTGTGATTATTTACTAATGGTGTTAATAAAGGGAAAAGTGGATCAATATCATTTATAAATTAGTTATAAAATGCGTTTTTATTGAAATTTGCATAACTGATGATTTGGCTACTTAATTCTACGACAAACCTGCTTGAAATAGATACTTTATTTATGTCAAATTGTTAGATAACTATCTGTTAGCTGATAAATAAAAGTGAAAATCAATTAATTATAAATTTCGTCAATTTTTCATATATTTATCTACACTAATGATTTTCAGATAAGGGAAAAAGTGGATCCATATCATTTTTAAAATCATTATATAAATAAAAAATCAGTAAGTTACTAATTTTTGCTTCTTCGTATTTTTCTTTTTTAAATCAAATGCTTTTAAGAATCTTGAAAAAGTTTTTGAAACACAATATTAAATTAAAAAACAAAATTTCTTTAAATAACAATTATGTATACTACAAAGAATTTCACTATTAAATCATTTGGTTTTATAACAAAATCAAAAATCTGTATTTATTTAAGCTTATTATTTCATTGTTATATAATTATTCACAATCAATAAATTAAATATCGCGTAAGATATATTTTTTAATTTTGCATGTGCAAAAACAACACCTTGATTCTATCATTCAAATAGCGTACACCTCGAGATTTAATCAAGGCAAACACAAAACACACATCGGTTATTATCAAATAATGGATTGAATTAAAATAACACGTTTTCTTTATAATTTATATTCCATAAAAGCGTAGCAAATTTTTCAAGTGATTGCACACATAAAATTTACGAAAGAATTGAAAAAAAATACACTCACAACAACAAAAACAGCAACAAACATCGATAACAAAAAAAACTTTTACTCGCTTACAGCCAGTCAATAAAACATATAAACATTGCATAAGTGTCACACTCAATTATAAAGCAATAATGGAAAAAAAACTATATATATAGGCAGACAGCAAATTGTGTGTATGAAAATTAAATTAAATTAAATTGAAGAATTTTATGTGTGTGTGTATGCATGACATAGTGACATCGTTTGTAGTATAAATAAGTAATATTATGATACTACCATAGCGTAAACTTGCGCTGTAAATACGCTCAGTTTATTATCAATATTGTTATAGGTTATTTCTAGTGTGCGAGGATAAGCTGACAAACTATTTGTTGTGTTGCATTTATATTAATTTGTTTGCGATACGGCCGAGAGAAGATGGCACGATAATAATAAATCCGTGTGTGTGATTATTCATCGAATTTATTTATTTATTTATTTAAGCGCATGCAGATGGAAAATTATTGACCACCGCACAGAAGACGTTGAATTAATAAATTGTATTGAGTCGATGTATTTTGTTGCAAATTATTTGTTTTTAATATAAATAATAAATGAATTTCTTTATTGACTCAAGAAGTTTGTTAAATTGATTTTAATGTCAATTTGAAAAAACATTCAATCAATTTTGTTTCATAAATCGTACATTTAACTTTTTTGCACAATATTTTGCAACATTTTAGATTTAATATCGAAAAATTAATTATTTTTTATTTCAGATTTAATCTTATATCAATATAATAAAAAATATATTAAATTTTTATTAAAAATAGCGATGAGCAATGAATAAAATTTTTGACCAGATAAAAAACTCGTTTTTTGCACTAATATGCTAAATTCATAAGGCATCTAATTGTCAAAAATTTCTTTTAGAAGCAAGCGCAATAAAAAGTCAATATCTACAATCGAAATGTATTTTTAATTTACTTGTCATTAAAAACGAAATGATGAAAACTATGAGATAACTAAATGTGTCAATGTACTTCTACTCTTTACAATACTACCATCGTACCCTACATAGTTAATTTAATAGTCTCCAAAAAATTGTGAGGCGCGCTTTCTTAAGAGGATATACACAATGGAGGGGGCAAAATTATATAATATAAGAAAAATTTCTTACATTATACCGTGTTAATAAAATATTTTTAAATTTTTTAAGTTTGGTCCATATTTTCTGATTTTTACTGCATTTTCAGAAATTCTGTGAATAATGCGAAAATGAAAAACGTTAAAAACTATGTATTAGAATACTTTTTCCACTTAAACACAAAAATGCATTTCCTATACATTTTTAGTGAGTTTTTATCAGTATCTCAATCGTAAGTTTACATCCCGCATGCCTGATGCTTGAAATGTTGACGCCAACTTGCCAGCCAGCCCCTATTCCTAATCTAATTTACTCACAATTAGATAAATAATTCATCGCCCCATTAAAATTAATATCCGAATAATTGCTTTATTTAATATAAGTAAATAAACACATTTCCTACTTAGCATACCTTTTAAAAACCCACTTCACACTCTCTGTTTAGTTTATTCATAGCGCATCTCGAAAAAAATGAGCATAATAAATAATAAATATACACCAATTGCTAGAAAATCTATAATTTTGTCATATTAGAAAAGAATGCAAAACAGCAACAAATTGTTTGTGTTAAAATGCGCGAGGTATCAAGGTTACCGTACAGCTTTGCATTTCACCAACAATAAGTGCCAGTTACAGATACGTAATAAAATTTTATTAATAAAAATAAAACAGAGACGCATGCATTTCGCTAGCTCTATGCAGTATTTTATACACACACAAAAACATTGTTCAATTTTTACACAATCGCATATGAAAAAGTGACGCAAGTTAACATTGATTTTGAGTGAAAATGGATTTGATTTAAAGGTTAGAAACAATCGTTTTATTATTATTGAAGAGTGTGTGTGTCGTTTGTGTTTATGTGTGTGGCGCAATCGCCTTGAGTCGCGCGTTTTTTTTATTTTTTCTGTATTTCCACTTATTTTATATATGTATTATTATTAATTTATTATTCGTCGATTAGGAATTCAAATTTTTCGTTAAAAATGCGACTGTCGCCGCACCATTTTTCTTATCACCAACGCTCGCTCGCGCTTTTTAATTTGCTTGTTTACATCGAAATTGCGCGCTCGCATTTTATAATAATGTTGCGATAAATAATAAAAGGTTAATTAATGGTTATGATTTGTTTTTTTGGAGCGGCTATTAGTGGTTAAATGACAACTTGTTTACCAGTTGGTTGTCTAATTGATTTTAAAGTAATCTAAATCCACGTGATTGTCATTTATATTCAAATTTGCATTAATTTTTGTTTGGATTGTTAAGAAAAATGTACTTGCAATTACTATTTTACATTAACATTACTGTTTTTTTTTTAAATTGAATTGTAAATGAATTTGTCATTCTGGTTTTTAAATTAGGTAAATCCGGAAATGGTGTATTTTTTGCATATTCAAAATTTACTGATAATTGACATAAAAATATAAAATATTTTAAAATTAATAATCAATTTGTGAAGTTTAATAATAATAACTTGTATTCTGAAGAGCATAAATATAACTTCTATAATTTTTATTTAAAAATTTCTTGCTATATTGCCCAACTGTGGCTTTTATTGAGAGTCAAAGCGCATTATAATAAAAATATAATAAACTTTTATTACATTGTGATTAGATCGGCTTATTGACTTTCCCAATTTTAAAATGTTGTTATTAATCGATGTTGTTTTTTTTTCACTCATTTTTAAAGTAAATTTGGTAATATTTAATTCACTTATCGTAGCGCCGTTGCAACATAATCACCATCTTTTGTTAGATCAGTGTAACAATTTCGTTGCCCAATATCATCATTAGGCAACCTTAAACTACTATAAATTTCCGATTCCAACAAAAGATTGTCGCTTTTTTTTTCTTCTTGTTAAATTACATAAGCAATCAAATTTTCGACGACGATCTAATAGCGCATTATTAGCCGGTTAAGCTATTTATTTGAGTATTAGCCGCACATTAAGATAAGACGTTACGTGTCGAGTAGTGTTGTAAAATAGGCGAATCTAACACAACACGGATGATTATTTAATGAATTAATAAATAAAATATAGCGCATTCCATTGCATTTTCTCATATTCATATTCATATGTTTAATCATACAGACAACTATTTTTTAATGAGCCAACATAATAATAATTATACAATTAAACTATGTTCTGCAATGGAAAATTGCGCTTGGCGCGTATTAACAACAAGAATTATTAACACATATTTTTGTTTTGATGAAATTTCATTCGAAATTTACAGAGATATGCAATTCTAATTAACGTTAAAAACATTACCAATACGCATGAATTTAATTCGGTTGTTGGTTTTATTTGCAATACCACATTGAAATGCAATAGGCAATTATTGGTCTACAGAATATTATTTTTATTATAACAAATATATTAATTTATCTCAATTATTATCATAAAATGTTTTAAAAAATTGTTAAAAATCTAATATAGAGAATCAAAATGACTTTCTGAATTATTTTCGTGCTTTTGATTAAAAATACAGTTACAAAAAAATACCTAAATATGCGAGAGTACTTGTAAAACCTCGCAACATTTTTTATCCACTCCCTTGTGCCGTAAACAGCCTTTTTCCCTCTTTAACTATAATCAGTTAAAGAAATTGATTTAACAACGGAAAATTACATTTATTTAAAGAAATCTTTAATTCTTCCTGCTTAAAATATAAATTCTCATATGAAAAAACTGATAACTATTTTAATCTTCAAAAATTGTCACAGCAAACGCTCGTTTTTTACATTTTTGGTTATCTAAATATAAATATTGGGACTTTTTTATAGTAGATGTTTATAATTAAATGAAATAGGTACCATACAATATTATTATAATTTTAAACGTTTACCGTTATTTTTCTCGATTTTATAAATAAATTATTTGCTATGAGAATAATTGCATGTTTGTTAAGATTCTTTTATATAAAAGTCAATCAATCTTAATTAACATTATTAGAAATATTATGTTTTATGCTTTTTTATGTTGAATATAATAAAATGTGCAATCTTTTATGTTGCTAGTTGTTGTTTGTCTTAAAAATAGAATATTATTAGAAATTGTTTGTCTTTTTCATATATAAATATTTCATAGTTTCGCTTAAGAAATTAAATTAGCAATCATATTTTTATTATATGTGTTTTCAGACAATAAAACTGCAATATTTATCTATAAATTACGCAAATTTACTTAGCTGCAAAAAGATTTTTCGACAATTTATCTTTCTAATTTAGGAGAACGCACTTCAATAGCAACAACAGCAAGAAATCCTGACCTATAAATAAATGAAAACAATTCAATAACAAATTATGCAAAAAAGATGAGTGTGTGTGTGTTGTTCAAACACAGCAAACAAATAATAATAAAAACTGTATTTTTAGAAATTAAAGTAAACAATACCAAATTTGCCATTCACGTAAATATAATAAAAGATAAAGCAACAGGTTACCAAATTTGATGCTATAAAATCGTGAATAAATAATAAGCGTATAAAATACATCCTTCAAATATAAAAATAAATACAAAAAAATAATATATATGGCTTAGAAACTTTACAACAATATTCAACGATATAAAATAATTTATTTATATAAAACACAAGAGTCACAGAGAGGCGTTGCGAAAGCACACACAGCATCGAGACAAAGGCGGCATAAAGCAATTAAAAATATATATAATAATAATAATAATAATAAAAACTTTACGATTATGATTTTACTTGATATTATAGAAAAATATCAAATGAATGGTAGACAATAAAAGTTTGCGCCGAAGAAGACGAACTGGCAGCAACTGTGCACAGGTATCAGCTTCCAAACGCATAAATGTCACATGGATAAAAAATTTCCAATAAACGAGCCCATCATCGCACACGCCACCGCCAAAAAAATATAATGGTTTTATGCCGCGCGTCGCGTTGGTGATAAATAATATTGGGTGAAATTTAAAAATCACCAATAAAATGTTTATAAATACATAGATAGGTATGTATGGGGGATGATGAAGTTTTAAATGTACGGCCATCAAATCGTTGACAAAATGAGCATAAAATCGTGAAGATGAACTAAACTTGAAACACTGGCAGGTTATAATTTATGAGAAATCTTATTTTTCATATATAATTTTGGGATTTCAACGTAAGTGTTTTTATATTTCCTAGCCTTGTTTGATGTCTATGGATCACCAAATAAACAAATTTTACAACTTTTTAATGCTGTCAAGATGTTTGAACTTTATAAATCGAATTAAAGTATACGGTTGAAGTAAATACGGCTCATAATATATTATAAATATTATTTATCAATAAATTTCATATAATTTTGTAAACAACAAACAAATTTTACAACTTTTTAAGACGGTCAAGATATTTGAACTTTATAAATCGAATTAGAGTATATGTATATAAAAATGCAGGTTGATTTTTTTATGACCAATATTTTTATAAGAATACATTTAAAATCTCGAAGATGATCTAAGGTTGAAAGACTGGAGACTCCTCTCTTGTGACAAATATTATTTTTCATGTAAATGTCATATAATTTTGTGATTTGCTGACGTGTTTTTATATTTCATGGCCTTTTTTGCGAACTGTTGATCACAAGGTATAACTTTTTAAGATTGTGAAGATGTTGGGACTACATAAATCGAATTATAGTGAATGCAGGTCCATATCTTTATTAACTTCCAATGTCTCGCTACTTATGAATACATTTAAAGTTTGTTGCATTATTATTATTATTAGACTTTTAATTGTTTTGGATTTAAAGTCCAATGAAAGGCCAAAAAACAAAGTGCTTTAATTTTGAGTAAACAAGTCTGGCTATTGTTTGGCTCTTTACGAACTACTGCTTAACGAATTTCTTGTATTGCAGGTGTAAATCATTTTATTTAATTGGGATTTAAAGGTCAATGTGTTTCAATTTTGAGCAAACAATTTGGACTATGGTTAGATTTCCGAGTAAAGTCAATCACAACGATCGAACGAGAGGATTAAATGCAGAACCGATTTATAAATAGGCGACGCGGTCGGTTTTATATGTATATGCACAACAATGTAAAATTTCTTAGTCAAACCATTCATTCATTTATAATTTACAAAACATAATTTTATAAACACTTTTTATCTGGAGCATTATTATTATTATTATTCATTTAGCGCTAAATCATCACTTAACAAGCAGAGACACAAAACAATTATTTTACGCAAGAAATTTGTTTCCTATTCCCATTTTTATGAATCGACAAATTTCTGCAAAATTTTGCCAGATATTGTTATCATATTTGCAAAAAAATAATTTATTTACAAGATTGGCTAATTAAATTTATAAAATATCCTAATTTCTAGCAATTTTTAGATAAAATTGCATGATACGAGTGTATAAATCTTTTACATAGACAATCAAAACAGTAAATATTTTAATTTGTGTAGTTGTCACTCAATTTCATCCAATGATTTTACGACATTATTTAACCATTTTCATCGTCTTGCTGTAAACTCGTAAAGTTTTTGCACTCGTAAATAAGTAAAACTATTATTTTTTTATAGCTTTAAATAAAATTTCAGCTATGTAAATTAATATTTTTTTAAAGTAAACTGAATAAAATTAGAAATTCTAAAACAAATGTTAAATTTCTAATTATTTCTTTGTAAATTCGCAAATTCTTCCTCCGATGGCGACAAGCTAAAACCGCATACTGTCAAATATTAATAAAATCAAATAAAATATGAATACCTATAAAACTTCTTTATTTTTCTATGGTAAAAGTGTAAGAATGCGCCACCTTTTTCTCATTAAAATGGTGATATCTTGTCAGCAAGACAATAGTTCGTAATTCGCTTTGTTGCCGCCTGCCTGCCTTTCGATTTGATTAAAGCACAATTCACATCACTTGAGATTCATCCCAACGACAATGCGCTTTATTTGCACAACGTCGAAAAAAATTCGTTTTCAGTCAATCAATGTGGAGGTATGTATATACCATATGTATGGTAAGTGCGATCGTCGTGCAAGAAAGAGAGGCGAATAAATACAAGTGTAAATATAAATTGCATTTTTGTGTTGTGTTTGTCGAGCAACTGGTGGAAGAGGAGCCGCCGAGAGGCATCTGTCCTCACACCCTCCATCCTGTTGCTCCATGCACAGACGACAACGATGCTCGACTTTTTCGAAAAACCTTATCTAAAGTGCTTGCTTTTTTTGGTTAACATATTTCGACATATTGACGCTGTTTCTTCGACAGCATCGCTAATCTACTTTGTACGCTATCTAAAAAATCAATAAAATCCGTTTAAGTGGAGCAAATTGATGATAAACTAAGGATTTAATAGTCTAACTAATTGGCGTTGTGTTGTTTTTGACAACATTCGAAACAACCTCTCTTCAAAAAATCAAGTATTTAATACAACGACATAAATTGCAAAAAAAACAATCCAACTATGTATTTGTTTTTAGATATATTTTTTCTAATTTATTACGCCAATGATGACTTACATAAATAGAAATAAAGGATAATAATCTAAAAATCAATAATATTGTTTTTACAAATTTTGTTTTGAAGCAAACAACTTTAATAAGGTATAAAACACGTGGTATATTAATTTAAAAATCAATAGAATTGCTATTAACGAAATTATTTCCAAGCTATTAACTTTAATAAAATACAAATCATATTAATTATAAAATAATTATGAATTTTAGTTATGTATATATTACAATATCCTAAAAAATTGTAATTTTCGATGATTACATGCAGTTATTATAGTTAAATGACGAAATTAAGAATATTTTAAACAATGTCTAGTAAAAGAAATGTGTATTTAATAAATATAATATATAATTCACAATGAATAATGCTTTAGTAGAGCTTTTACCATTTAAATAAAATGATACAGTAATTATATTTAATTCATTTATATTTGCGAATTTAAGAAATTCCCTCCCAGGTTTCAATAAAATTTTAATCTGGTCAATATAAATAATCTAAAAATCAATAACTTTATTTTATTGATACAAATATCTTAAATAAATTACAAAATCCATATATTATAAAATATGCATCAAGGTCTACACAATATTTCTAGATATGTATATAAATATTTCAGTATTTAATTGCTTTTTTATGAATATTTTTATCAATATTTTAGCAGATAATCAACAAAAATCTCCTATTTTGACTATTTCAACATTGTTAAGTGGTTTTCTATAATTTAATTAAAATTCTTAAATTAGAAATATGTTTTTATTTCTATAGAATTAGTTTTACACTAATATATCTAATTAAATCTATTTTAGATTCATTAGCACCACTGTCCTTCATATTTAAGACAAATATAAAGTAATTGAATTATTTTGTAAAGCTTTAAAGCAATTAATATAATAATATTTACAAATTTCAACATCTTTAGATTAAATATAATAACTGCAAAGCTTTTATATTAATTTTGAATTGTTTTTACACTAATATATCCAATTATTACTACTCCAAATTATTTAACACCACGGTATTTCATATATAAATTGATTGTGTTACTTTATACAAACTTAAAGCAAGTGATATAATAATCTACAATAATTTGTTAAATATTTGTAAATTTCAACAATTTTACATTAGATATAATAACTGTCAAACTTTCATTATTAATTTAAGATTGTTTTTATTCTAATATATCCAATTATTACTATTCCAAATTATTTAACACCACCGTCTTTCATATTTAAAAACAAATATAAATTGATTGTATTATTTTGTACAAACTTAAAGCAATTAATATAATTATCTACAATAATTTATAAAATATTTACAATTTCAACGATTTTAGATTAAATATAAAATACTTTTTAGGCTTCAATGAGATTTTAATCAAACTTAAGCTGGATAATGACTAATATTAGTGGAAATATCCAATACACGTTTATCTAAAAATCAATAAGATTATTTAAACGTCAAACTTTAAGCATCAAAATTAATCAAATTAATTGAATGCGTTTTGAAATATTTTTTGACACAATTTCCGACATCCTCTTTCCCTCATATAAAATACGCATAAATTATATACTACATACTAGCTGCTGGAAGAAAAAATGTAGTGTGTATAATATCCATCATCTAGTTAAGAATATTAAATAATAACGTAATAAAGTTTCTATAACAAACAAATTCCATTAGTGGAATTTCATTGTATGAAAATTTAATGATTATTATAACTTAATTCATTAGATTGTACAATATACTTTTTACACATTATTATTACTGTTATAATAATACATATTAATAGTTTTGTAAACCATTTTTTATCGAGTGTACGAAAAGTCACACAACCAACGTACAACAATGGGGAAAACTAATTGTCACGATTAGATAGTGGAAACTGCATTGAAATGGTGATTTATCAGCATGTCTAGTGCCAATAGTGTGCTTTTTTTATCGAATAGCATAGGAAAAAAAGCACGATTCGAACGATCAGTTAAGCAGCCAAATGATTTTTTGGCAGCCGAACAAAACAACAATTTCAATGAGTAGAACGGTCGGAAACGTTTTTGCATCAGGTAGGCTAACATGCAGCAGCCACAACCAGCAACAGGAAAAAAAAGCAGATCCATTGTGTGGCAATTACTCGGAATTAGAATACGACGTGCATAATATGTACTTATGTAGTGGTGTGTGGATGGATGGATGTAATAAAAACGTCGACTTACCTTGCAAATACTGTATCTTCAACGTGGTAGACATCCCCAATGTGTTCCTTCCGGATGATATCATTCAGCACCGATTCGGATAGAGTCAACAGTCCAACACGATTGTTTCTATCCGTTCCGTACATGTTTACTCGCCGATTTGGTCACAGCGTGGATGCGAATAATCGTTTCGTCCAAATCACCAAAAACAGTATATGTACTATACAACTCGGTCAGTCTCTGTGTTTCTTTTTTATTTATTTCGCTTACAAAACGTGGCTGGTTGAAATTAAGGTTAGAACTGATATGGGCGTTTTAATAACTTTTTTCTTTTTCGTAAATACACCAATGCAATTCGATTAGTTTACTTGCATCAAGTAGTTAAACATTTAAATGCCATTATTACTTACAATAATTCACTTAACACTGTCTATTACTTGCTATTTTATTTGTTACAAGAACATGGACTACATTAAGTTTCCAGCAAATTGTGCTCTGTACTCACTATAGACTCACAACCTTGCAACTGAACTAAGAAATTCAACGGAACATGCCAGCTTGTGTTCGTACACTACAAAACGTGATGCATTGTACTTTCATCTGTCACAAATGTGCTGCCATCCCCACCTAGCGGAAACGCTGTTAATTACATTATAGGTATCTGTAAATTACGTAAAAGTCTTTGCTTACTAAACACATTTATTTAATAAATCTAATATATTATTAACTATATTACACAAATATTACATTAGTATCGTTTAGCGCTTATTAGCAGCCATGCCCAAGCCCACCAACAATGCCACCACAGTGAAACCTTGCGCAGCAATTCTCGCTCGCATCATGTATTGGGACATCTGCCTGTTTCCTCTTCGAAAGCTCACCAATCCATATCCCAATGCAGCCGTTGTTGCTAAGACACCTAGCAAGTACAAATATTGGTAAGCAATTTCTTGTGGAAGCATAGTAACACTCACCTATTGGAACAAATGGATTTTCTTTCATTTTTCTCATCATCTTATCCTTAGTTGATTCATCACGTTTACTTAACTCATTGTGTAATTGAACCCAATCGAGTGCAATATTTTCCATATTTTCTTCTTTAGCCATTATGTTAAAAAAATTAACTAAAACCGCTTTGTCTAAAAAATTTGAGGTTAGATTGCTGGGAGTAAATATGGTTGCCTACATTACAGAGGATAAAGAACGATACAGCGTAATTATTTCGTTAATTTATTAATAAAGCAAAAAAAATAAGGAATATAATGACATTCTGATTATTGTGTACAATAACATCAATATATTTGATTATAACTCACAGATAGATAAATGCTGAAGCACTGAAAACATCTCCATCGTCTAAAAACGTCCTATTTAATGTAAAAAATTAAAAAAGAGGAATGAAGTAAATTGGTCAATTGAGCTTAAATTACATGTCCACAATATAAAATGAAGAGATTGACAGTGCCACAAGCTAATAATAAAATATTTGGTGTATACAAGGTAACTACAATATTGCCTATATAATTAATATTTTTCAATACAATAATTAATTGTGAATAGAATTAATTCAGTTCATCACATCAAGAGTTTCCTTAAAAAATATCTTGCTATACGTTTAATATCAAACATTTTTTCATTAAATATGTGAATAATAAAATTATTGACTCCCATTTGTTACATTTGAATTTTTTGGCAATAAAACAGAATATTGCTTATAAAAACCAATAAAAAATTAAACCAAAAGTCAGTCTATGAGACACCTCCCATAACACTTACAATCACAACCAAACAAAAAGATAAAACATAAACACTCTCTCTATATATATATTATATTCATCTTAATCTTAATACTAAGAAATATTAGCAGTGTGATTGAATTACACAGTTTCGTATTCCTTTCGAATACTCCGTGCCAAACAGCAAGAGAATATTACTCCAATAATCTGAAATCAATAAAGTTATATGAGTTTCGATTACATTGTATTTTAAGTGTTGGGTAAATCATACTTGTATTAGAGCCACACCGCATCCGACAGCTCCAATTATGGCCCCATAATTCATAAAGTTCTCTTTGAGACGATCCAAACAAGAGGTTTTGTACATGTTGAGCGTGTTTAGAGTACAAGTACCATCGTTTTGGGTATCTGGGCAGCATGTGTATGGCAGAGTGTTATTATGCGTAAACTTCTTCCAATCTTCTGGGCCATGCATTCCGCAGCACTTCAACTACAACAGAAATCAATTTAAATTACACAGATTTTAGTGGAAATGAGAAAAGTTGGAAAAAGCGCGCTTTGTTTGGTCGGTTTTGTAAACATCATCATTATCAAGCATAAGCAGACGCATATCTTATACACGTTTTTTGTGTAGACTAAATCTACGTTTTATACCAACGATCCGCTGCTCGAAGACTGCACGGGGACACTTCACAGAGAGATTATAGGGATAGAAAACCATCTATCAAAGGATAAACAATGGATAAAAAGGATTTCGTTTAAATAAAATAGATGAATTAATTCTAAATCGTGTTAAACTTTGAACGTGACACATTTTAGAAGAAAGTGCTTGTCATTGTTCATAACAAAAAACGAGCTGGTAAATTGTAAGTCGTTTTTGGCGCTCAAATTGCATTAATATGTGGCCGCCGGTCGACCCTAATTTGTCTCAAAAAAAACCATATCCTCATATTGCTTAATCAATATTTATGTAGTTAGAATATTATTTTAAACTTTTAAAATTGTTAAGCTTCGTTTGCAAAACCTATTAGCTTGGAAAATCGAATTTCCTTTATTTTGCCAGACTAAAAGCTTTCTGCTCACGGATTAAGAGATTATTTCATAAGGTTACACTAAATAATGATACAAATATTGCTATTAACGAATTTTAGTTTAATTCAATATATCATGCTAATCATATTGTATTTCCGCAATAAATAAAATAAAGGCGACAGGAAATTGCAAAGATTATAATTCTAATAAAAAAATCTAGTCATAAAAATACCATTGTTCATTGGAAACAAGTATATTTCCTGTAGTGATTAACAAAACTGCAACTTATTACTTGAATTACCGAGCTGTCGAGAAACATTGATTTTCAGCAAATAAATATAAAACTACAATTTCCTGAAGTTTTCCCATCGAATCAATTATATAGATGTATCCTTGAACCAATTTTCGCAGCAAGAAAAATGATATTCGCCTGCCTTAAAGCGCAATTGATTGATTGTAAATTGAATGATCTTTTCGATACACAATATCGAAAATGAAATTGCTAATTGATTCAAAAAATATAGGAAAAATATAGGAGAAAAATATGCGAACTTCAATTTCGTCGAGTCAGGATGGATCAAGACAAACTTTTACGGCAATCCTTGCATTATTAACCAGTTGCAAAAGAATGATAAATTTTGTGTATAAAATTTTTAAACATACAGCCGATACTAAACAAAAGAATGGCTTTAATATTTTATTCATATCTCATGTCGTTTTAAATAATTTTCTGGGAAATTTAAATATTGAATTGCTATTACGAGCTAAAAGCTTTTTAGATTGCAGCGTTGTTATTTATTAATTTCAATAAATGTAGATAGGTGATGGAAGAGTATCGAGTCACCTAATATTGTTCCTTTCAAACATAATCATGAATTTATTTTAATAAAAAAAGCGATAGTGCTATTGAGGTTAAAGACTTGAAATATAAAAATGTTTTAAAACAATTTTAATAGAATTTGTTTCGAATTTGTACGACTTTATTAATACTGTCGCTTCGTTTTCTAAAAATACGAGGATCATTTATTCATAATGAAAAACTAAAATAGATGCAGAAAATAAATAGTTAGTAAAGGGGAAAACAAATTGGTGATATTGTGATATGAATCACCTGTTTGAGCAAGATTAGATATTCCATTATATCACCAATAACGGGGTATAAACATTTCCGATAATATTAACCACTCTGCGAGATATTTTAAGCACCATTTTATATAATAATTATTGATTAGTCTAATGAACGCAAATATTATCACTATTTACAAATCGAGTTTTAATTTGAGCAGTTCCCCCACAGTCTAATATACCTTTTGGGGGTGTTTCTAACCTTAGTAAGTACCCGTTTTTGTTAAAAGCCCTTGTTATCTTGGCACTTTGTGCCATAGTGTATGCTTAGTATACCTTAATAGTTATTTGACAATTCTTGAGAATGCCAAATTAGCCAAATAGGTCTTAAACTATAAACTAACAATATTTTTTAAAGAAAAAATGGCTTTTGTAACCAATAAAAGAGACTATTATTTAAAATTAGGACAGATTGTAAGTATCTCATTGCTTAAATGGACGCATTCCGAAATATATTATTTTAAGCATGGACAGGTTGCATAATATACAATATAGCTATTTTATGACAATATGAACTTAATATTTACTAGTTACCTATTAGTTTAACTTTAATAACTAGTGGCTTTTCGTTAAGAACCATTCGTTCTTTTAAAACATGTTGACAGCTTATACCTCAGCAGCTGTTTGACAGTTCATTGGTTCGTTTAATTTGTCTAATTTAGAAGTTATTGCAATTAGGCCAAATTGATTGCATCTATGTGTCAGCTTTATGAATTGTTTATTTTGTTGCATTAAACAGAAAACACTGAAACTGTCACATTAATGCATTAATTTCTATATTCGCTAGCCGTGATCTCCATGAAAGTTAACAAATTATGAATAGATTTAATGTACAAGTTTTCATTATCGAAAAATGTGACTATAAAGAGTAACTATTTCCACAACGAAACCAGTTAAAAATGAGCAAGCAGTTAAGATTACAATAGCAACCAATCGTAAAATTGCAGGAAACTTAATATCTACTCATTTCTAGACTATTGTCTTTTCACACGTAAACAAATAACAGTGGAAATTTAAAAAAAACGACGTCCACGTAAAAAAATGTAATTCTGTTGACTCAAGTGAGCAGCAGCAATGACACGATCGTGTGATAGACACCCTAATGGGAGTGTGCGTGCCGACTGAATTATCAAAAAGAAAGAACGACACCTTTTTTTGATTATAAAATATGCAAACCGTCGCTGATCGTAAAAGGCTGAATCCCACCTACAGTCGACCAACCACATGACTACGAATTATCGCTTTAGCGATTTTTAACTATCGACCGATTAGAAATTCTATAGTTTGCACACCTAGAGTGCACAGCCAAACGGTCTTATCTGCAGGAAGTATGTCTTAGCATGATAAAACTGGTAGCATCGAAGCAAGCCCGGCTTATATGAAAGAGTTTCCAAGCGATAGAATTGGAGAAACGTGCAAAATAGATATTGAAACATTAAAGAAAAGTAGCAGATGCTTTACCAACTTAAATTCGTTAATCAAACAGTCTTTATAAAGTACTCTAAGAAATTCACAAACAAGCGGATTTACACGAAAAACACAAATACTTCTGCGTTTTATTAATTATCGAACCGCTTTTATTATGATATTCGTTTCCCTTAAAGCGCGCTATTGATTGATTGTAAATTGAATAATCTTCCATACACGATATTGAAAAGGCGAAATTGCTACTTGATTTAAAAATGTCGAATATAAGTAAGCGGACTTCATATTCAAGCCAATTACGATAAATTTTGCATTGATTAAGTCTAACTTTTTTTAACAATTGTTGCATACAGGCAGCTGCAAGACTAAAAAAATTATAAATTGGCGGTTTTGATTAAGGAATAATTTTGCGTATGGTTAATTATTTACTCTCTTTATAGGCAAAAATAAACATATTCCCAGTCTTTAAAACGCAATTGATTAATTGTAAGTCGAAACCTCTTCGAACATACATAACAAAGAAAATATAATTGCTACTTCATTCAAAAATGTGGAATAAAAGAATATAAAAGCCAATTGCGACAAATTCAGGGTGGATTAACAGAAACTTTTTTATCAATCACTGGCAGTAACGATTTTACTCCGATAGTAGAGATTAATTATTAAAGACGCAGGGTTAATTCACCAACTTCTGTCATTAATGATAGAATAGTATTTTTGATAGCTGACTAAGTGGTAGACTATGGGCAAATTTACTGACACACATTTATTTAAAATTTTTCGATATTTTGAGTTGCGTTCATAGAAGTAATAGCTACGCATTTTAGCCACGTAGTCAACTATCAAAAATACAATTCTATCAGGAATATTATATATTTTTTTGCGTTTCACTTCTAGACATCTTCTTTCGTAATGTTGATGTACTTACACGTACTTACATCTCGTCTAGACTGCCATCATCAGTTCTGTCTTTGCCTTTTATTAAGTCTAATAAATAATACTAATTGTAAAAAATAGCTAAATACGGCCTTAGAAGTAAGCTAAATTTTAACCACTTAGTCAACAACTATCAAAAATATTATTCCATTAGGTATATCCTATTTTATCTTTCACTAATACACATCTTATTTAGTTATGTTGATGCACATACATTTAGGATAAATTGCCATCATCAATTATGTTTTTATCTTTTATTATGAAATCTCTAGTAATTGTGCAAATAGCCAAAAACAACCTTAAAGTTAACACATATCTTTAGTCTCATAATACTTTTTAGAAAAGAAAAAAAACCATAAAAAATTATATTCAAACGATTTTATTCCTAAAAACCACGTATCGTTTTGCGTTTTATTAATTATTGAACGACCTTCATAATGAAATGATACTACATTTATTTTATTACATTTTCTAATTAAGCGTGAGAGTAAATAAAATTTAAAGTAGTAAAAAAGATGATTAATTCGTATTGTTTATTTACGAACAACGTAATTTTTATTTTCTTGAAGGATTGATTTTATCTAATAATATGCAGCATAAATTTCATAAGATTAAAAACAAATTTCCTGAATTTCTATCAAAACGTTTCGACTTCACGCATACATTAGATTCCTACCATTGATTGAGACGAAAATAATCCACTTTATTTTTAGGGGCGTAATTAACGAAACTATTGCGTCTTCACGTTTTATATCAACGCCAGTAATTGCTGTTCCATTCAGCGATTACACAGTTTATTTCCACTAAAAAGTGAAAAACTTTTATACAGCAACCATCAGTTTCTGGAAGAAAATGTACATATTATGGCTATAAAGTTGCGCCGCCCCGTTCGTGATTTCAGCAATAGAATCAGAAACTTTTTATCGCGCCGACTATTTAACGAGTTATCTACAATGGCACGGCGTGCGGCAACGTTTTGCAATCGCGCCAAATTAAAATTGAACAACGCCAGCGAAAAACGCATCAGTAATTTTAAGTATATAGGAAACACAACGATAATTCGCATCTTCAAAACAACAACAACAACAACAACAGCAGCAGAACAAAACAAAAAGATGGCTTTAAAGAAATTAAATTACTTATAATGCAGCTTGCATACAAAAACTCAGGCGGAAATCGCATTAACGGTAAAGCAGATGAAAAGATTCGGTTCGTTCGAATGAAATTTTCTTTGTTCAAACTTTTCAACTCGTCATTAATCATTGTAAACAATGCCGGATTGAGACTCCGCAAAATTGCGATATTTTTCATGCATAAATAAACCAAACATGCTGTTTATTTAGCGTATTTTTTCCTCCGTATTTATTTCTTCGTTTAGTGACTGATACCGTAACTTCACTAAGTGGATGAAAGAAGAAGTGCTCAAAGCTTTGCGAAAGTCGAGCAACTTTGTGCGGGAAGCAGTTTTATTGTTTTCGTAGTCGTTGCGCCGTTAGTCAAACGCTGGCGGAATCGTAATCGAGTGGTGTGGTTTTGCCACATCGAAAAATCGCACGGGAAACCCGAAAAAAATACGCCAATAAAAAAGTGGCTTATCAGCGCGAAATGCAGCAGCAGCGCGCTAGCGCGCTTACTCGCTCTAAAATTTATGCAAATTCATTAGAAAAATATGTCATGGAAAGGAATGAGTTTTTCAGTGATAAATATATGCGATATTTACTTGCTGCCCGCAGCTGCAACTAATTAAAACAAGTAAATTAAGTAAATTGTAATTAAATTGAAAGATTGTTGTTGCAACTGGGATTAAATCAATAATTGGAGTATACTTTACAACAACAAAAAATTATATAATACACCTTAATGCAATTGTAATTTCCGGTGCTACGCAATATTAAATTGTCACAAAATGAAATATTGCGCCATTCAGATAAAATGGATAAAATGGACGCGTCTCTTTGAGATTTTTCGATATCGTCTTTTATCAAAATCATCGTTTTCTACTTAACGCCACTCGAATGCTTTCACCCACGTCTACTTTGACGCTGCAATTTGAGTTTATAGCAAATATTTGTCATACAATTTATGTAGTTCTAAATGATCTTCTTCAGAATGGTTATTAATTTATTTCATACTCGTAATTGGGTGCAAAAGTCATGCTATAATTAGCGAAGTTGACACACACATACAGCAATGGCAAATAAAGTTTTGCTATAAAATAAACAAATCGGTGTATAAATTTCTGCGAAAAATGCTTTTCATAACAACACGCAATGCAAATATTTTATCATACTCCGAATGTAATAATGAAGTTGTAACAGAATTAAATTCGCTGGGAATTTACATATGAACATTCGTCGGCGCGAATTTTGTTTGCGAAATTAAATTCGCACAACGGAACTATTTTATATGAAAATAAAAATCGATAGCGTTAAAGAATTAAACCCTAATGGATAGCAATAACAGAAAAGAATTCTTACTTTACGTCGGAAAGGGAATATTTAATTAAAATGTTTGCAATAAAGGAATATTCAGAATAGCTTGCTGTGACATTTAACGTAAATCCAATTAATTAGGAAGCAAACTTTCTTAATATCAATATTTATTGCTGTTTTTCAATGTTTAAATATTTATCTTAGGAGATTAGGGCACTTTTTTGTAACACTGATATGTTTTAAATTTTACTACATAGTAACCGACATATTGCGGTTATGTTATTATTAATATCAAGGTTTTTTACAATTTGATATCTATTGAGTTCTTATAGTATTTCAAAAAAAAAAGAAAAAAGCTGATAGACGCTGATATATATTTATTATGAATATAAATTAGGTAACTTGGCGAAGCATATTTTGTCAAGTAGAGTAATCAATGACCAAACTAACATTTAAAACTTGAAAAGCAGCAAATTGGTTTAAAGCACGAATTGGCGAATTTCCTTTTCTGTATCTGACACTTGTATCTGTATTATACAAACAATGTAAGCCAATTACTATTTTGGATATTAGATGCATCTGATGCAAAAAAAATCTTATTATTAGCAGAGAAAAACTAAAAACGCACAAAATAAAAATGTATCGAAAACATCAAACCCACTATCTAGCAACGATCATTTTTATAGAAGCTTGTCAAACATGAAAGATCAGTTCAAATATTTCATTTACGTAGAAGAAAATGCACCCGATTCTAATTTAAATGAGTGTGACAATATTTTTTGCTTTTTGTGGTTCTAAAAATAAACAATAGACACTTTTGAATATAAGTTCTAGGTAGTGTAGTATCTTCGCTTAATCCAAAACAACACGACAATTTAATTTTAGAGAGTCTACGAAGATAATTTTATTGGAATTGATTTATAAAATAAATTTCTTGTAGAATGAAATTTTCAATTACAATTTTTTTAATTCAAACATATTGAAGTTGGGGCGATTTAGCACTGATAGCCTTATGGGATCTAGTAAACTTCATGTAGATTAAAACGCTTTCATTATAGCACGATGTGTAAAATTTCAGTAATAAACGCTGTTTTTCATGATTTAGCTGGTGAATATTGAAGTTCATATGCATCGCCGAAGTATGTCAGACCTCCTAAAGTTCACTACTAGTAAAAATCGCAATAAATCAGTGTTATATCCAAAGTGTTTCACAATATTAACTCCAATACTATTAAATAGTTTAGTTAAAACGTCATTTCTGTTGCTGAATGTAATACGATATGATTTAGTAAAAAATTCAATTAGAATGATTAAATAACATACTCATTTGCGTGTTGGTTTCGAATATTTTTGAAATAATAATTATATTTAATATTGCTAATTCGCTATAGAGTAATTGTGTATTAATTTAATTAATGGGTAATGTAACCTCGCATGGAATCCTTATATTAAAATTAACGATTTAACAACGAAAAGCCATACTTGTTTGACAACCAAATATTAATTTATAATACAATTGCAACGTGTTGCGTTTCAAATTTATATCAATACTCGCATTTCGTGGAACATTTCAATCGCTATGAAATAATCGGATGTCATTTGCAACATTTCAACAAAAAAAGTAAATAACAAACAAGCAATTGTAAATACATCATGGCGAATATAGAAGGTCAATTATTAGCTTCTCATTTTCACACGTAGATACGTCTAGCAACAAAACAGAAAAAAACAATGAACCTCCAGATGCTATATTACATCATGCATTATTAACTAATTCAATCCACATGAATATTAAATGAACTTTTGACTTATTAATAATAAACTATGTCAGATGTAATTATTGACCATACCTCATGTTGCATTATATTCCAGGACTTCTCAACGTCGCGCTTCGTGTAGTAATTCTGCATGCTCGTATTCAGGCGCTCCTCGAGCATTTCCTCCACCTCCGATCGACGAGCGTATCCAGCGATTCCGGCCGCCAATTCCATCGTAAAGATGATCAACAGCAACGCTGCAAACTTCAATTTAATGCATTAGCAAGAGGCTTAGTGTGCAAACGATGATGCATTAATTACAGTTATTATCATGCAGTGATTTTCCTTGACTGCTCCGCAGCATCCGAAAAATGCGACGATGAAAACAATCACTCCCACGACGATCAAAACAATGGGAGCCGATACGAAACTATCATCGACGAATTCGGAATAATGATCATAGAATATGTGGATTATTACGCCGACGGTGCATATTGCAATCCCAGACACCTGTAGGGACAAAAAAATGATTGAATAACGAGCATTTCTCGGCGCTTTGTCATCCAATTTAAGCATTCGCAGCAATTACACAAATTACACTCGTTGTCCGCGATATTAAATTAGGTTTACTCACCGCGAAGAGCAGATTGAAGCAAAACAACAAAAATTTAACGCAGGTCATTCCACCAGACACCATTTTGCAAAAAGTCCTTTGTTTATATGGTACGAATAAACAATATGCGATTTGTTGTTCGGATGCAGCGTTTAAACGACACGACCGGCACACGTACCTTTCGCAACAAAATTCGCAACGAGACACACGTTCTACGACTCCCAATTGAACGGCGTTTTCTTATCACATAACAACACCAACACAAACACCGACGTTGCTCTGAGCCTGCTGCACGCACAACGGGGGTGAAGACTGGAATGTGCGCTCCTGAACGAAATACAATATTCTTTCTACAACGTTGCCGCGTCGATGCGCGCGTGCCTTTCAGGCCGCCTCTCGACAAAAACTTTTTCCCGATCCAATCAAACTAAAATAAAAATAGAGTTTTTCTTGCTTGATGCCCCGCACGCATATATGCACATGATTAGAAAGAATCGATAACAGTAGTCCCTTCTCGATAGTTGCATATACAGACATGCATGCACTTTGATTTTTCCGACCCTCCAAACGCGCCATCTTTGGCTCACTTCATTATCAAAACATTTTGTTGATAAAATTATACGATTATGGTTGTTTTACAGCGATTTTAATTACCGTTATACGACTCAACGTCGACACACTAAACTAAAACATAATTTATTTTATAAAACTAATCGCTAAATCGTATAAACTGTACAACAAAACAACATAAACATCAGCGCATTTACGATTAAATAATTAATCAATCGCTGCATATTCTTGCAACCTATATTTTTTACATCGATAGAATACAATTTAATCTACATAATATTGCGTAAAATTGCTTCGATATCCAGGCCACAAAGATAACCATTTAAATATTTCAGTTAAATCGATTGCACCTTCACAAAAATCATAAATAATCATCGATCGGTAATTAGAATAAATAATTTACGTTATTACACCGCCTGGCAAACATAATATTGTATTAATTTAATTTTAGATATGTTCATGCATAATATTTTTGAAAAAAGAAAAAATTACATTATTAATTCGATCTGATAATTTCGACACTTCGAGAATGATTGATAATAAACAAATCAATTTAATAACGCAAAGTAAATTAATCTCTGTGTTTTGCTTCTAAAAATAGTCTCATTAGTGTGAACAGCTTGGGTTAATCAGCATTTAGCGAAGACGCAAATTATCCCGCATTATAATTAACTGAGAAATGGGAGACGATTTCAAATGCTAATATTTTTAAATTTCACGTTATGAAAATTTATTTTTGAGGCAATGAACTTTCCCTCGGTGATGAAATCAAAATTTAAATTGATATTAAGTTGTTTGCTTTAATTTAATATTGTAACGTTTTGCGAAATTTATAGTTTTAAATGTGGCTTTCTGCCCTTTTAGCTTAATGAAATTTTATAGACGCGGAAGTCGACGATTAATATTGGAGAGAACGAATGTTTTTTTTTTTTTTTTTTGAAATAACGTAGTTAGCACGCAACGTATATTTTGATGTTTGTTCGAATAAGAACGTCAGCGTCTACAATACTATTGTGTAATATAAAAAATAAATAAAATTCCATTTTTATCAAGTGGTTGCTGTAGTTTACTTATTTGAAAAATAAATTTATTGGCTGCAACATTGCCGTGGAGGAGAAGCCACCGATTTTATCAGCAGCTGCAACTTTCTTTGATGATCCCAAAGCAGATGGTGAAACCTTATTGGCAATAACAATAGCATTTTATACGTTTTTAACATCTAACTGATTTTTTTATTTTGCCACATGAAAAGTTAACAATTTATGGCTTTATACCTTATAATACAATTTCATTTAAAGGTATACATAGGCAAGTACAATTTAATTTGTTTTACAACCGAATAAAAATATGTAGTACATTTTGTAAATGTGTTAAAACATTCTTCAATTAAAAATTAATTAAATATCTAAATTTGCCTGCTTTTTAACTTGACTTGACTTGACTGCTGTTACAAATCGCCGTTTTACAATCGGTTTAACATTGCATTGGAAATGAAATTTGAATTCTAAATTATATTTTGTGTTACGACATTCCTATATAAAATTGACATGCAACACAACTTTTAATGACGAAATTACTTCTTTGGGTAAAAATTTGTCATCGACCTTTAAAAATCATTTTTGTTAATAAATTCTAAAAACTTTTTTGCTGTTAACTCTTGGTGAGCCATTTTATATTAATATAAATATTTAAAAAAAAATTTAAATTTTTTTCATTTTTGTTATTAAACTTCATCATTATGGCTTGAAAATGGAGAAAAACTACGTTCATTTCGCCTTTCCAATATTTTTGACGAAGGACGTATAATGCTTGGATGGAAAATCGATAAGGTCATTGAAAAAAAGCGCAAATATTTCCATGCCAAAGAAAATTAATTCAAAAGAGATACGAAGTGTGTTGGATATTAAAAATTTAAGTTATAAAATATTTTACAACTTTATACCTTTGAATGATTTGTTCTGTTAAAGTTAAATTGTAGCTTATATCTAAAATATATATAATGAAAATATAATTTTGTGTGCGACTTGGAAAAATATTTATCAAAAAAACGTGATGTTATTTAAAATGTGTAATTACAAGAAAGCGTGAAAGTAAAGTGTTTGTTAAATACTAAAATTTTTACGATATTTAGGTGTTAAATAGATAATTATTTAAAGCAGCTTTGTACTGAACGAAATAAGCATAAATTAAACAAATCTTAATTCTTACCAAACGTGAACTGCAAAACACAATTGTGAAAAAAGAGAAACTGTTTACTTCTGGTTGTTTTATTCTTCTCGATTAGCAAAGTAACACTCAGCCAATGTATTCCACTCAAGAAGAAGCATACCTGTAAAATCTAGCTAAAAATAATTTTCTTGTACAGTGCATTTCACTTAAAGGTATAAATAAGAAGATGTAACTTATATTACCCAATAAAATATCCTACAACTGCAGAATACTTATGGCAAATTTAAGTAAACAGAGTATTTCCAATATTCTTAATCTTAAATCAATTTTCAAAGTAACGTAATCGTTGAATCAGGTTATTAAAATTGTCAACGTGACATTTGATGAGACTGTCCAAGTGGCAGCTAATCATAATCAATTTACTTTTCAAGTATCTCCTCTTTTTGCATACATTAAATTTTTTATGGATCTTTCCTTACATGGAAATTGGTACCGTTTTCTTCCGACTTTTCTTTAATCTTTGGTTTTTTCCATCAAATATTTTATCGACCTTTAACATTACTAATTCGAAATAAAGGCAAACTGCTTTCTACTCGCTTCTTTAACAATTTTGATGAAAACCGTAAAAGATTTCGATGGAAAATGACGAATATTAAAGAAAATCTAAACTATTTTATTGCAACGAAAAAATCCACTCATATTTAATGATCAAGAATTGTTGAAGATACTAAAAAAGTAAGTTGGATACAAAAAATATCTTGCAACTGCATTTTTGCAAGTTGCGTTCCTATACTTTTTGCATAGATTATATCCTATGTACACTTTTGAATAAAATGCACCGTATAAATAAAATAGTACAATAGTACAAGGTAAAAGTTGTTGCTTGCACAAAAATGCATATACATAATTTATTATGTGAATTAGAAGTTTCCGTATTGGCTATTAAAAATGAATGAAGCGAACTAACAAAGTTATAAGATATTGCGTTCTTGCAATATTCCTAGTAAATCATTGTATGGAGAAATTAAACAGCAAAATTTGTAAAATTTCTATTTATTTTATAAATTAGTCTTGCATTTATCAAATACCTTTTACCAATGAATATGTGTATACAAGAAGAGAAAAGAATCACATTTTAATTATATATGTACAAATACAAGAAAAATTAATTAGCAATTCTAAGCAAATGTTTGTTGCTTCACAAAATCGGATTATAATCACACTGATCTAGTAAAAAAACAATTACTATATATATATCTATATAAACAAACATTAGTAACAAACATATTTATAAAAAAATGGTCATAAATATATAATAAATAATACATTAGATGTTTTTATCGATTTTTTGTGATATCCGATTTATTGCATTATTGATGTTTTTCTTTGAGCAATGCTGGTCCGTTCCACCACAAAGCTTCACAACCGAGAAAACGTATTTGAATTGAACTTGCTATTTAAATATTATGTATAAATATGTACAAATAAAAAAAATTCAATAAAATGTTAAATAATCGTTATACTACAATCTCTAAAATATACAATTAATTATATGATTAAATTATACAGTTATTGTTTGTGTGGACACCAACATTCAGTGCTTAGAAATTCTCAACTAATTAATATTTGCGAACCTCCAAATAATATCTTATTTATAATTAATTATGTACGGCACTATATCGTTTCATTATTATTCCTGATTTATCATACACAAATTTTCAATTAAATTAAAAAAGAGAGTTTGACCTGTTTGATACTTTGGCGCTTCAACTTCATTTTCACTCACAATGTATTAAAACGTATAAATGTATAAATTGATTTCACATTCCAATTTGAAAATTTGTTAAATAAAAAAGCAATTTTTTTTTAAATTAATACAAAACTTAGATATTGTACTAGGTGTTGGTTGATTGTCAAAGTTCTTTGAATAGCGTCGATTTGGCATTTTTAAGCTTATCTAAACGTTTTATTAGGTGCGTATTTGACATTTCTAATTCTTCCGCTCTACTCTGAGCTTCCCGAGCCTAAAAAATGCAACGTTATCAATAAACACACAGACACTTAGAATATTAAGCACATATAATGGATTTGGGTCAAATTGCAATCATATTAGTGCGAAAATTATATTAGCCAAGCAGTGCATCAATAAAATAATAATTAAATTTTATTTATCGATTGATTTTGATAGTGAAGACTAACACATATCTTCCTAAATCGAATAAATTACTTACGTATAATTAGTGGAAAAAAATAGTTTAGTAAAATATTAATTACTTCCTGTACATAATCTAAATCTAAACATTAAATAAACAACAAGTTGATGTTGGCAGATAGATCCATTGATGTCATATCTATGATATATGTAATGTGTATTTAATTTCAAGTTATTGGCAGCTTAATAGCAACTAGGGTAATTGACCATAAAGCATTTATGTATGTTTATGTGAATTTAAACAAAGTTAATTATGTAAATTGGAGTTAGTGATGCAACCATCTTTTTAATAAAATTTCGCTGTAAATTTGGATAGACTTTAAACAAATAGTTGCGGAGATAATTAGTTTTTAAATTTAGAAACCAATCAATTACCATTTTATTAAATAAATAATTAAAGTGTAATGCAATTTATTAATTATTAACGGTTGCTGCAAACATGAAATATGAAATTACGTTAACAAGCAATGTCGTAATAATAATTTTGGCAATGTTTGCAAACAGTGTATTTTTGCGGTTTACTAGAAAGTGTTTCGGTACTTTCTGGCAATAAAAATACTTTAGCGTGACCTATAAAATGTTAAAACAGTTAAATTATTAATTGAATTGTGAAACGATTTAATAAAATGCTTGGCTATTATTCAATAAAACACAACAAAAGCAAAGTTAGAATTTAGTTAGTACGCATCAAGACTACCTTCATAATTATCATCATCAATACTACTAGAAGTTATATCTGTATCATTATCAGAGTCATCAGAATTATGTGAATTCTGAAATTGGAAGAAATAACGCAAAAGAAGTAAAAGTTTGAAATTAAGTAGCAAAAAGAAGCGTGTATAAAAGGGGCCGTGAAGCGGTGGAAACTGTGCTTATTATACGAACCTCTCGTTGAAGTTTTCGTTTTTCAGCTTTAAGTGCTTCTTCTGACTTCTCCGAAATTTCCGCAGCTGATTTATATCTTATTACTTGACTTTCTAGACGTGCTACCGTCGCCTGCAATGTAGCAACATCTTGCTCCGCTTTTTGCGCCCGGAATTTGAACTCCGCTAATTGTTTACTAGCCTCCCCTAGAAGTGCAAAAATATTTGTAAGCATGCCGCTAATTAAAACTTTTTCATTCTATGTTAATACTTTGTATATCAGCAGCATCGTAATCGGAGTCATAATTCGGGCCATTTAACGTACTTCCACTGCTTTTCCTTCTGCGATTCCTTTCCTCCTCTAATTCTAAATTTAAATGACTAATTTGATCTAAGAGCTCACTACGTTCTTTTACAATCCGTGCCAGCCGTACATCTAAAAAATAAAATAAAATATTATAACGTATAGATACGACCTTACATGGTAATTAATTAATAATTATTATACGATTTCACTTTTTAAGGTTATATTTGTAATATTTATTAAATTATAGTTATTAGACTAGGCAGAAGGAACTGATTGAATTTTGATCTGTTTCCATTCATAAACCAACAATAATTTTCCAATCATTGCATTTATATAAATTTAATACCACCACTAAACATTAAACACTAATGTGTAGTAGAAACTGTGCCAAACTTACTTGTTTGAATACGCATTACAATACGATATAAGTAACATTTTTCAATTTTATGAAGCAATTTACTTATTTCTAGCTTCATAGCGGTAATTTTATTTCATTTAATTAACTATAAAAACAAGGTTTATTACGTCGATATTTAAGTGATTTATAAAAATAAACAATGGGTAAAAATTGCTACAAACCTAAACTTCCTTCGCCGGCAGTTTCTAATAGATGAGCATTTTCAGCACTAACCAGCGCTCTTTTTATTCGTGTGGGTCCATTCGAAATACCATCATGTTCACTAACGCATTCCTCCTCACCAACAATAACTAATCCTTTCTCGGCGATCAAACGATCCCGATCCTCTAACTCAGTCTTGGCCACCTCAAAATCTTCCTTCAATTTCGCGGTTAAGCGCTTCAACTGCTCAAACTCCCTACATTTATCTTTGTGTTCACGTTTTAACTGAGAATGTTCCTCTTCCAACTCCTCTAAGCTAAATCGTCATTATGTAATTTTGCCAATTTGCAATTATGCAGTTTATACTCACCGATCTTTAAGTAATTCCAATTGAAACGTTTGCGCAGCCTTTTCGTTATCCAATTGAGCATTTGCGATCATAGCCTTCCTAAACTTCTCCTCGAGCTCTTTGAGTTCATGCTGTAATTGCAATTGTTGTATAATAACATTCGGCAACATGTTTGCGACTGAGCTGATACACTTGGCCGCGTATCAATTTGGCTTGGGAGAAATTTATGTTAAAAAAAAAGCCCACTCACCCTCAAATCGCGCAGA
Organism: Adinopsis sp. GC000173; assembly: GCA_030264715.1. Lineage (NCBI taxonomy): Eukaryota > Metazoa > Arthropoda > Insecta > Coleoptera > Staphylinidae > Adinopsis > Adinopsis sp. GC000173. The sequence goes on from JARJDW010021759.1 coordinate 38,046, forward strand.
CTACCCGTATCTTCGAGCGAATCCTCCGACGATCGTCGACTCGACAGGTACCGGGAGCTGCTCGCCGGGCGCCTCGTGATCGGTTCGCTCAACATATCAAATTGCCGATCAGCGTTCTCTTCTTGTTCGCGTTGTTGACGCTCCAAGTCTCGCATACGAAACTCTCGAGCCTCGGCACGTGCGGCCCTTCGCGCCAATAGACGAGCTTCCGCCTGACAGAGAAAAGAAATTGCATCAGCACAACGAGCAACACAATCGGCTGGAAAACAATGATATAGAACCGGCTTACTTCCTGGTCGGATAAATATTCATCAATCGCATCTAACTCATGCAAGGAAAACGACCCCTCACTTTCACCGCAATCGTCATTAAACGCATCTAAAATATCGCACAGATTGCTATTCGACGCGTACAGCTCGTTTTGTTGTTTATTTGCTTCCTTATTGTAACCAACCACAGTTTGGCCCGGCGCCAAATTATTGTGTGAACTGAGATCATCTTTGCCATCACTAATAAAGCCGAGCGCCTCGAAAAACTCAGCGTGGCTGTTTTTTGATTTATCATCCATCGTTAACGACGAATTACACTAAACTAGCACTAAATTAGCAATACTTTTTTTGTAAACGCTGCATTTAGCTTCAAATACAATTCAGCACAATAGATTGATTGAATTTTTATGAAGGCGCGTTTTATCGTTTCTTATCGAATGAGTGATTTCTAGCCGTTTTACATAATAATACAATTTCAAAGTTGTCCCATACAGTCTGATAATACACAATCAAGTAAATATTTTTCACGTCGCTCGATTGCAAAGAAAACATTTAAAAAAAACGTTGCAATAAAATCGCTCGCTGATAAATTATCTTTACAACCTAATCGGTCCTTATCGAAACTATTTGCAAATCATTAGGTAATGCGTGGTCTTAAAATAAATAAATTATTGAGTAATTCGCTAATAAACATGACGCAATCAGACTGTCTAAAAACCTTTAAAACGTTGATTTTTTCGCGACAATAAATTCAATTCATTACCAGACAGTGGCGGATTTACCATTAGGCGGTAGAGGTGTCCGCTTCGGGGCTCCAAAACACTCAAGTTGTAGTGCATGTGCAGATAGAGATACTTCTCACCCTCCCTTTACGACTCTTTGCTAGTTACATTACGGTGTTTCCGTCGTTACGCGATGAATATATATTGATAATCTAGTAGTATGGCTATTTTACAAATGTCAAAAAATGTCATCTTTTATACATTTTAAATAAATTATTCACTTTCATATTTTGTGTCAAATGTTAAGGCAAAATTGATACGAAAATACGTTCAATAATAGTTTGAAGAACTAATGAATAGAAATAATGGAAAACCGGTATAAATTCCCCTCAATTTCCAAGTAATTCTTACGTACTTTTCATCAAATGTCGTCAAACTACTGTCTTTTTAATAATTTTGCATAAAATATCACAAAAGTCGATAGTAAAGTAAAAATACCGAAAAATATTGTTCTCAAATTGTCTTTTTAACCTTTTTGGAAGCTTTGATAGTTAAAAAGTAGCTAGTAATTATGGTTTACATTCATGTAGTAGGGCCTTTATTACTAATTTTAACATTGATGACAAAATTTTAAGAAAAAAATCTTAATCCAAATTTTTTTTGCACGTAACGTCGTTAAGCACGTGAGTATTTGTAACTTTTATAACACCTCAGCCCCTTAAGGCTAAATTCGATACTGCTACTAGATGTTTCTTCGTAATAAGAACTATGAATAAAAAATGCGCAATTTTTGTCCTCCAATTAAAAATAATAATTACTTAACAGGAATATAAAATTTTATTGCATTACTCTCTTTAGACATTTAATTAAAATTGTTGCGTTATAAATTACAGGTAATGGAATTTTTCTTTGTATTATTAATCAGAATATAAAAAGGCAACTTTAATTTGAAGCAAGCAGCAGCAAATAAGCGAACACGCAAAACGCAAACCTAACCTAAAACGTAAATACCAATAAATCAAATTCGTGTGCAATCGCTAATAAACAATTAACAACGCTCTATTAAAAAAACCTCCTATTGAAAATGCGATAAATTTTATTAAACATTGCGATTACAAACAATTTCTTTAAAACGCGACAAAAAAGAAAGTGTGGTCGAATTATAACTCATAAATGTCACAAAGTGTACATTTGTTTTATTGTTTGGTAATCTCAAAAGACAATGAATATTATTTTTTTCTAGAAGAAATGAATGTTTTGTATGTCACGGAATTTCTCTTGATAAATAATTAAATGTCGCCGTGTTGCTAGAAATTTTCAAATAGACCGAATGGGTGGTCTCGGTTGGAGTTATGAAACGATTTCGCTCGAAGGATGGAATTTTGCACTTGCACGTAGTATAAAATACGAAATAAAACAGCTGATTTAAAACCCGTAGGCATTCTCACCATCTAAAATGGACAATTTGCGTCTAATTTAAATTCTTCTCCCGACAATGTTTGTTGCAAATCGTAAAAAAAAGTAATTCTAATTCATACAAAATGTAATGAAATGTTAACTATGTAAATGTTTCACATAGATAACAAGCTGAACAATTAAAAATGTATGTAAATACGTATTGTTCTACATTGCTGTGCATTTCGTCATCTCAACTACAATATGTTTTTTAATAGATGTAACGAATAATTGCAATTTAATTTAACCGGCTCAACAATGCATGTTAAAAGAGATTAAAATCTTAATAATATCGATAATCCTAGATAAAAATCAAGAATTTTAATCGCACTTTGAATTGAAGTGGCAG